>AYEL01076179.1:0-116918 GCA_000484575.1 Olivierus martensii | reverse complement strand
TTATTTAAGTTACAAAATTATCTATGCAATAATTAAACAGCACAAAATATTTGACAGTTTATTAATATTTAATTATATTAAATATTATTACTGAAATATATTTGTACTCTTTGTACATTGAGAATCATAAAAAGAAATTAGCTTTTAGAAATGATAAGGAAATATTTTATGCAAAATTATATTGGCACTGTAATTTTATTTTATATTGATATAAAGATAACAAAATACATCATTTGAAAATAATTATGGTTACATGCTAAGTTTCTGTGAATCTCAAAATACAGAAAATAGGATGATAATGATCTACCTCAGTATAGATATAATAATACAAAATCACTAATGTAAATTTTAATCATTTAATCATATCTTTTAATTATTAATAATAAACATAAATTGTTAACATGTAATTAAATCAGGAAAGAATAAGTATTATTTTCAACTATATATAAGGAAATAAAATAATTATTTCATATCAAGAAAAATTAATTTTGATAAAAAATTTAGAATGTGTCAGTATTTAAAAATTTTATTTTATATCATATTGGCTTATGTTAGAATTTATTTTTATTTTTTCGTTTTCATAAAAATAAAAATATTTTCAAAATACATTTTTTTGATATTAAAATAATTAAAATTATTTAATTTTTTTAATATAAGGAGAAAATGTTACAAATAATCAAAAAAGTTTTTTTCAAATATTTAACATCAATATTAATAATGCAATAATTCGAAAGTAAAAGTTAGCACAAGAATCAAAATTTGTATATAAACTTTGTTGTAGCAGAAACTAAGAAGAATGATGATAAACTTGAAGAAAATTGAAAGGTGAAAATTTAAATAATTTAAAAATATATATTGTAGTTATAAGAAAAACTTGCTAATTTCAAATATAAAAAGTATTGTGAGCTAACAGAAATAATATGAGCACATTGAGAATAATGATGAATATAATGTCATAAATAAAATGGAATTGATGTTGAAATTGATAGATGGAAAATACAAAAGATATGACAAGAGCAATATAAAGAAAACAGAAGTATAAAATAAGAGAAAAACAAATACTCTGAGCAATGGACCTAATGTAATATTTCTCAAAAGAATTCTTATGTAGAAAGATTAAATTTCTAAAAAGAATTTAGAATGAAAGAAAAAATGTTTTATAGACAATTTTTTTAATATTTGTTGATTATTAAAAATCAACAAATTGTTTTATATTTTTTATGCTTAATTTTCTTATTTTTTGCTTTATATTTTTGTTGTTTTCGTGATAAATTTATAAAGTTTTTTTATTAATTTTTTATGTATTATATTTTATTTGCATAAATTATACCAATGTGATGTAAACAAATGCTTATTTAAATAAGTTAATTGAAAAAGAATTGGACTTACAGTTTTTTTTTTTTTTTAATGGATGCCTGAATGGTTTTAGTACTTGTAGATAAAATTGTGAATTCCAATCAAACTATTGAGAGAACAAAATTTATCTTATTTAAAAATTTGTAAATCATTAGTTTTCTAGTTAAAGGATTCAGGATCAAATGTTTGGTTTCACTTTTGATTTTTTATAAAAAAGATTGATCTAGTGTCTTTGATCTTTAACCTTCAATTGCATTGGTTGATTCTATTGAGTTATGTATGCATGTAATAAGTGCCTTCACATGAGTAGCTATCTACCTCATCTCTCTCTTGTAGATTTTGTAGCATTAAATAGCAATATAATATAATTATAAATTTTAATGCAATGAATTTGTAAATTACAAGTAGATTACCAAAAATTGCTTATTTTTAATTCCTATATCTTTCTTTGCATCCTTCTACTTTTGCACAACTATAAATTAGTTATTAAAAAAAATAGCTCAAGATTACAGAAGTTAACACTTTCTTTGATTCATATTTTTGGCCCTCTTGGGCCATCATCAGGTCTTCACTGATAACCTCGATGATCTTACCAGTTTATTCTTAATTCCTACAATTATTTATTGCAAACATTTTCAGTGTTCATTTTCTTAAGTAATTGCATCATTCTTATTGTTTAAATACATTGTAACTATTGCTTTTCTATTTTCCTTTAGAAAATTTAAGAGGATTATTTTAATTGTACCAAATAAATAAGATTTATGTTATACACAATGTTTGAATTCAAACAAATATAAATTGGTTGAAATTATAGGTAGTCTTTTCCTTACGACCACTCATACTTATTACAGTGATGTAATCAGTTAATTCTTTGCTTCACAGAATTAACTGATTGCATTAATGTCGTAATTATGATGATCTAATCAGTTATTTATGAACCCATTGAATTGCATTAATCAATGCATGCTGTCCATCTAGCATTGAAACATGTCAGGATAAAAGGCCACTGCCGCAGTGTGATTTATTCTGACTCATTGAGTACAGTGCAAGCACTATCTTGTGGAAGCCTTCCCCACAGCCACTTGTTTCAACTGTTCGCAGGCTTCTATCTCATTTGTCATCCCAAGGATATGTTATCAAGTTCTACTTGGTTCTGGGACATGTCAGAATTAGAGGGAATGAACTGGCTGACATTGCTGCCAAGTCGGCCACTCCGAACAACTCCCATCCCTTGTCAGTCCCTTACATGGATTTAAAGCCCATTATTAAGCAAAGCTATTGCTCTCATAGCAGAATATGTGAGATAAACAAACCAATAATAAGCTTCATAAAATTAAACCACTGATCAAGCAATGGGATTATAGCCATTGCAGGAACGGGAGAGAGGAGGTCATCTTAGAAAGATTTTGTATTGGGCACAGCCAACTCACCCATAGATATCTTCTGATTGGTGAAGACTGGCCTGAATGTGATTGTTGTTATTGTGTCCTTACGATCAAACACATTTTAGTAGAATGTTCCTACTTTACAATGGAACATTGCCTTCATTTTAAATATTCTAATTTAAATCTAACAACCCTTATTGGTAGTGTTTTTAATTGTTCCAGCCTTTTTGCTTTTTTGAGGGATATTTTTGTTATATGTTATATTTAGTTTCACTTTTTATTTTAACATTTATTTTATATTTGTTTTTATTTGTTGTTTTTTTTGTTCTATCATATTTTATTTAATTTTAGTAATTTTTACAACTGATGTTTATTAACTTATTTGTGATGTTTGTTAACTTATTTTTGAATTTTTATAGTTTTTATATTTATTGTTAATTTTTTCTTACTTAGTTTTAATTTAATCTTATTCTCATTTTGTCATTTTTATTATTTATAGCTATTTACACTACTTTTACTGTAGTCTGTTATTTTATGGTTATTTATCTATTTTATTTCATTGCCATTTATTGTCTTGGTGCAGCTTGGTCTATAAGGCCCTTGCACCATAAAACCACACACAACCAACCAACCATTAATCAATGCAATTTAATGGATTTCAGTCCCTGATCAAGGGTATGATATATAGAAAGCATCCTTTTTTGTATCTGATTCTTAATAGTTTTGTGTTCTTTATGTTTATTAAAATAATGTATAATGTCCTCGTAAACATTAGAAGTGAGAAATTCATAAATTTTTGACATTTACAACTTATGATATTCTGACTTACGATGATGGGATTCAAAACCAATCCTGTTGTAAGTCGAGGACTACCTGTATTGAAGGAAAATGAGACTTTATATATAGATGAATGAATTTGGGAAAAGAGAAAAAAACAATTTATATGCTTCATAATGTTGTTTAATTAATTGCAATAAAGTTGATAAATATATCTGAAGTTTAGTTGAATGAAAAGAATATTTGTGATATTCATTCTTCTCAAATATCTCTCATACTTTTAATCAAAGAAATAGCTCTTTGAATTAAATTGAACAATAGAATTAGAAAATTTGTCAGTTATAGTAAAATTGGATACATTAACAAAATTCTTGGAAATTATTGTAATATTTATGAAAAAAGATACATTTATTATTATAAATTTGATGCTCATAAGGATGAGTGTATACAATGTCAAACTTTAAGAATTTAAAAACTGTTCATCACACTGCTTTCATATTGGAGCTATTTATTGAAAAGATTAACATAAATAAAAATTATACTCAGTGCACAATTTTGAAAATTTAAATTATCACTTGACAAATTTCCCTAAATTTAGATTTTATACCATGATAAAACAGCACTACTTAGCAGTAAAGAAAAACAGTTTTATTTATCAAACTTTGCTAACGTTTTCGGTCCTAGACCATCATCAGGCACAATTCCAATACTAACGAAATTCTAAATTAGAATGTTACAGGCGTTTCTATAGTTTGATTATGATTTTAGAATACATTTGTTTAAATTTAAAATTTTAAAATACAATCTGGTTAACATATAAATATAACTTAAATGACAACTAAAGTGAAGTTAACAACTAACAATTATACCAAAAAACACTGCTTAACTTAATACAATTATAGTCTAGAAGAGAGCACTTTTAGCAGTGGCATTAACTAACAAATTTTATTAAAACAGTAAAAACGTTTTCAATGCTCAAGGCACCATCTTCAGTTACACCAAAAATATATATGTACATAACACTTAAGAATACAAGCAGTTCTAAAATGGAACATAAAAATAGAACGGAGTTCAAAAAATCTTTTTAACATTCAAATATTATAGAATTAAAATATTATAAACAAAAAACAGTTTGTGAACATTAAAACGCGGTTAAATTATTCTTATACGGGGAGAAGGGAGTAATAATAATAATAATGGTTAAATTTCTTTCGTAACGACATATTTCCAAGCATTGTTAAAACGCGGTTAAATTATTCTTATACGGGGAGAAGGGAGTAATAATAATAATAATAATGGTTAAATTTCTTTCGTAACGACTTATTTCCAAGCATCGTTGAATCCGTATAATGTTAACCAGATTGTATTTTAAAATTTTAAATTTAAACAAATGTATTCTAAAATCATAATCGAACTATAGAAACACCTGTAACATTCTAATTTAGAATTCGGTTAGTATTGGAATTGTGCCTGATGATAGTCTAGGACCGAAAACGTTAGCAAAGTTTGATAAATAAAACTCTTTTTCTTTACTGCTAAGTAGTGCTGTTTTATCATGGTATAATATATGAGTCAAGCAGTTTGCTAAATAGATTTTATAAGTTTAGATTTTATTATACAAAATTTAAAAATCTCACATCTGCAAAAATGTTGAGTTTAAATAGGGTGATGTGCATTTAGCAGGATTCTGGTTTTAGAGATCTATCATACAAAATATTTTTTCAATATGTTGGTAATTTGAAAACTAAATTTAATATATATGTAACTTAAATTTTTTGCCATTATTCATACAGTTAATGGTATTTATACTTGCTAACTTTATAATTAACATACTTCAATTTCTTCTTTTTCATTTTTTATCTGGTCATACTAGTTAATACTATAAGTAATGTTAACATTTTGTTCAAGTCAGTTTTTTATTTTTTATATTTTTGAAATGAATACATTAATCAGCCATTGTGGATCACTTCGAAAATCAGAATAAAATACAGGTAATCTATCACTTATATCATCAGTCTACAGAAGAATAACATTAATTGAATATATGACTTATATCATCATCTACTTATGACCAGTGCTTACAAAAGTGTAATTGTTGTAATTAGTGCAGTACTTACAACAGTGATATAATTGATAAGTTCTCTGATTGGAAAGGTTACCATTTGTCTTGGTTTTCTGGGACAGTCCTGACTTTTGGTCAGGTATACTGTCCTGCATCAGTAAATGTCTAAGAAATTATCCTGAATTTTTAAATCCATTCCATTTTCATTATGGAAGTTTTTATTTTTTGTAATTGATACACAAAATTAGTTACATTTAGCAATACAGTATTGTTCAAAATGCAAGCTTAAAACATACATCAAATAATAATGTAAACTTCTTGCTGTAAATATTGAATAAAAGTAAACTATAAGCCAAATAAGTAAGATAAATTGTTTATTCAACAATTTATCTTACTTATTTGGCTTATTTTTTACTTTTATTCAATACATCAAATCAGTGTTTTTAAGTGAATGTGAATATTTGTCAAATAATACTTTACTGTTCAAATTCTTCCTGCTCGATATGAGATAACTTCTATGTATTATGATTGAATTTAAGAACTGTTACTGTATTGATGTTGTTATTAATTAATAAAAAAATGCATGTGATAAGTTGGGTACTTATAATAAATAAATAACTATGAAAATGAAAAATGTTAAATCTTGTTGAATTTTTTCTGTTTTGGATTTGTTTGATTAGGACAGGAAATGATCAACCTAGTGATTAGTCAATGCTTCAGATGTGCACAAGTCATGAGTTGTGATGTGATATATATTGAAAGCATTTTTTTTTTTTGATTCTTATAGTTTGTGTTTGTTCAAGTTTATTGCAGTGATGTATTATATAATAATAAATATTAGTAGAAGATATTTAAATAAAATGCTTAAAATTAAATATCTTGTGAAAGTTGGTATTTCTTTTTATTTTTAATTAAATATATTATTTGAAGAATTTTTTTGCTTTTTTCTCAGTTAAATTCAACATAACAAAATGAAATTTCATAGATTGGAATAAATATAAATTCTGCATATCATTCCAGAATCTATAACTATTATACTCAAAAATCTCTTGAAATTTTTTTTCAATAATTTTTCCTGAAGTTACAATTAAAAACAAAATTATGCTGTCATTTCATTAATTGATTGAAAATAAAATAAATATACATAGATATTGGAGATTATTTTGATATTTTTCACTTGATAAATGATTTGATTGAAACTTGAGATAATATTTAAGCTAATCTGTTAAGCTATTCATAATTATTGTAGATACTTACAATGGATATCAGAATTAAATACGAGGGCGATTCAATAAGTAAGTTACAAATTGTGATTGAAAAGAAATGAATAGAGATAATGACATACAAACAACATTTATTTTTCAACATAATCTCCATACAAATTTAAGCACTTGTCCCACCATTTCACAAGTCCCTGGAAACCTGTGGCGTAAAATTCTTTTGGTTGCTGTTGGAACCACGCGTGCACTGCTCTTTCAACCGCTTCATCATCAGGAAATCGTTCTTCCGAAAGATGATGTTTCATAGGGCCAAACAAGTGGAAATCGCTCGGGGCAAGGTCCGGGCTGTAAGGTGGATGTTGGAGGACCTCCCACTTGAATGACTTCAGCATCACTGTGGTCTGATTGGCACTATGAGGACGGGCATTGTCATGCAGCAGCAACACCCCTTTATTGAGGAGGCCTGGTCGCTTCTGGCGAATGGCGGCACGAAGTTTTGTCAGAATCGTGCAGTACGAGGCAGACGTAACTGTGTGACCACTTTGCTGGAATTTGGTGAGCAGTAAGCCTTGGCAATCCCAGAACACCGTCAACATGACTTTCCTGGCCGGTGTTGTCACCTTAAACTTCTTGTGCTCTGGGGACGAGGGATGTTTCCACTGCATGGAGGAACGCTTCGTCTCAGGCTCATAATGGTGCACCCAAGACTTATCACCAGTGGCAGTCTGAGAAAGCATGTCGTACCCTTCAACCTGGTAGCGCAGGAGATGCTGCAATGACAAGCCCATTCTCTGGCTTTTGTGTTGTTGTATAAGCTGGCATGGCACCCAGTGGGAGCACACTTTATTGAAGCCTAGCTGCTCATTCATCATGTTGTAAGCCTGGCCACGTGAACAACCAATAGCAGTTGCTACAGCGTCGATGGTTACCCTCCTTTCTGCTTGGATGATGTCTTCGACGCGCTGCAACGTTTCTGGCGTGGCGATCTCCACCGGCCGACCGGCTCTATGTTCCTCTTCGATACTTGTCCGCCCTTCCGAGAACTTCTGCATCCAATTATGGATTGCCTGACGTGACAGGCAATGTTCACCATACAGGGGCAGCATTTCCTTGTGGATATCCTTTGTTTCAATATGTTTTGCCCACAAAAAACGCACAACGGCACGCTGTTCTATCGTGGTACATGTACTTGGGCACCGCCATCTTGTACAGTCATGTGCAGAATGATCGTTATGCGTCACAATAAAACTAGATAGTGCTGCTATATAGCGGTGACAGTTTCCCGCACTTAATTAAAAAATGAAGGTTGCAACTTCGATTTGTAACTTACTTATTGAATTACCCTCGTATAATAGAGTCATGATTAATCTTACTTCATTTAACCATGGTTCCCGTTATCTGAAGTGAATTGTCTTCATCTTATTTTAAAGCAATTACAGTACACTCCCGAGTATCTGGCCTAATGTGGGGAAGGGTAGGCCGGATAACAAAAAAGCTGGATAGGCTGGAGTTCTATTGTATTTGTTCTTTGGTTAAGAGAAAAATGTTAAAAACTCTCTCTAATAAAGGAAGTTGTTTTTGTTAAACGTCGTCTCTGTTCTATCTGCCGACTCTCATTACCCGTCCTTACGCGCGTCGCTCACCGTTCTTTAGGCCAACGCCTGTCAACATCGTCCTCAGGCCTGTGGGCCGTACAGGCCTCACACAATGAACAATGAGCAGAACGCTGTTCTTTTCCTATCACAACTTGTATTTGCACACGACACGTAGGAGGATCATAGCAGACGCCCGCTTCCAATGTCTTTGCAATGTTGCCAATGCAACGCCTTGCCTTCCTCATTTAATTACGATAAAAGAAATCTAGGCTGGATAGTCGTGAACCGGATACTCTGGAGTGTACTGTATAAATAAAATTAAAAGTGTTTTAAATTATATATTAAAACACTTAATCTTTTACAATTGTTTCATTACAAAAATTAAAAATTTCAGCACAAAGTGAATGACAGTTCATTTTTAACTTATACAATAAAAGTCATTATATTTAATAAGTAAGTCTAATCTGAAAATAGAGTGACCATCACTATGTTAATATATTCGAATTTAGTTTATTTAATAATAATTTACCAAAACCTCCATGTTATCCAAAGCTTGATCTTCATTATCTTGGATAATGGAGACACTATTGTATAATATCTGGATATCCAAAGATAACTCTGCTAAACCTTGCCTATCTGTTTTCCAGTTTAACCTTGCAACTTAAGCCTTTTTACTAAATCTTCAGTTTATGTGTGTACATATATTAAAAATTGTTTTTTTTTTTTTTTTTTTTTTTTTTTTTTTTTTTTTTTTTTTTTTTTTTTTTTTTTTTTTTTTTTTTTTTTACACACACACAATCAGGTTTGCTATCAGTATATGAAGTGGCCTCTCAAACTCATTCAATTGTTCATACTTGTGACAGATATGTCGTAGACTACTTGATTTAAACAATGTAATAAGAATTAATTAAACCACTGTTTTGATAAATACTAAATGCTAATCATAGCACTAAGACAGGCACAATAAAAAATACACTACTATAGAATTTCAGAAAGTATTTTCGGTTTTTATTAACCCGCTTCAGTCTGCACAAGTGTTCAAAATGAATATCTAATGCAAGAATATTAGAATAAAAAAATAAAAGTTTAAAATTTACAATTAAATGCTTGAGAAATTTAAACAAAATCAATATAAACATATAAATATGAATTATATAATGATAAAAGTATATAAATACATAAAGAATCTATACTAATAATAAATGTCTTGATTAAATTATCTTAGTCCTTTTTGTATGCACCATTTCCATGCAGTGCTAATTTGGTTGGGGTTTACCTTGTTAACTGGTATATACAGGGCCAGCGCTAGGGTCTTCGCCGCCCACCTGCAAATACAAAAGTAACGCCCCTTCCCTTTCAAAAATAAGGAGTATTTCTCAAAAAAGTACACATAACTAACATAACATATATTTATTGCAATTTTATTTTTCTTATCTTGGCGCTAACAAATTTTGAAATTAAATCAGTCACATTTAACTGATAACATACATCATTTTCAATAGCAATAAGCGATAAGTTTGTCAATCTCTCTTGTGAAATAGATGATCTCAAGTAGTTTTTTTTTATTATTTTAATTGCAAAAATGAAAGTTCCCCACTAGCTACACTAATAGGAATCGTGAATAATATTCTGAGGGAAATAAAAATTCGGAAAAGGAAGTTTTCTAACATGGAGAAATTTAAGTATGTCGAGGGGATTGTTTAATATGCTAAGTTCTTTTTGAACAAATTTTTCAAAGCACAAAGTTCATCAAATAGTTCACGCCATTAATGTCTTTATGATTACCGTCCGTAAGATGGATTTATAAATTATTGCAATTTTTTAAAAGTGTTTCTTTATCTATCTTTGCTAGTTGATTCATGTTACATAAATATTCAAAGTAAGCATTATGAAGTTGCAACAACTCAAACCTTTCTGTTAAAAATTTACATGTAGGCTAAAAAGTGGATGTGTTTTAGCGCCCCTTGAAGTCAGCACCCGCCTGCGTGCAGGCACTGCAGCCTGCTTGGAGCCAGCCCTGGGTATATAATAATTAATAAGGTATATAGCCAGATTGAAGGCCGTGCTTTAATTTCTTTAGATAAATAAATCATTATTTAATCTTAAGCTATTTTTTTTTACTATTACTTAATTTCATTAAGGTCAAATTTCATTGTTGAAAACAGAATCCTTGTTTTTAACATTATGTCTATAGGAAATTAATTATTTGTTTACGAGCTATTACTTCATAAGCTCACTCCAGGAACAGATTAATTTGCAAAGTTGAGAACTACCTTAATTTGAATCCATCATTACTTTGAACATGATTTTCCATATACTATTATACAAATGGAAGTTAGATTCATCACTCATTACACTCAAAATATTCAACAAATTTTTAAAAAGCAATATAGTATAGTAATTGTTAGGGTATGCAATAGATCACTGGATGGTTCCAATACAAAGGTAGTTTCTGCTGCATTAAATGAGTACCAGCACTTGATTTTTTGTAAAAAATTAAGTGCCAGTATTCATCTATTATATATATATATAATAGATATAAATAAGTACCAGTATACCATACCAGCACACACTATTTATACAAAAAACCACTGGTTATAATACAATAATAATAAAAAAATTGTTTATTTTTTTTTATAATGAAGAAAACATTATCTAACCTTAATCAACAATTTATACAAGTAAAGACAAAGAAAATACTATGTAAAAATAAAATTTAATGTATAATATAGTTATATTCACATGTAAAAATTAGTAGTAGAATTTAAACATAATGAAAAATTTGTTCAGTTATACAATTTAATGTATAATATAGTTATATTCACATGTAAAAATTAGTAGTAGAATTTAAACATCATGAAAAATTTGTTCAGTTATAGTTGCAACAAAACAGATATAGATAGATGCAACAAAACAGTGTAAAATAAATGGAATAATTCATATATATCCAGAAAACATTAGTGGTAAAGCAAAACACTGCCTATACAAAATAATTTGTTATAATGAAAAATTGTTTATTAAAATTGGGTTCAGTTATAAAATTTTAACTTTTAATTTTATTTACATTAAATCCAAGAATTTGGTTAGTTTAGAAACTTCTTAATTTACTTAAAAATGAAGACATGAAAAATAGCTTTTCTAGCTAATTTAAAAAACATTACAGGCTGTTATGACTACCATTATTTTCAATATTTATTGCATTATTTTCTCTATCATTTTACAATACTTTTCAGATGGACCCTTTAATTTCTTTTTTGTTTTAAACTTTTCATTCAGAGGTTATTAAGCAATAGGTCTATTCTTGTTTGCACCAAATCCATATCAGTTCACTTGGGTTAGGCACAAACTCCACTGAAAAAAATCTGGAAGGTAGGTCCCAGAATTGAATCTGGATCTTTAGATGGCAAACCAGATAAATTATCTAGTTTTACTGTTTTGCCCATTTAGTTTTATAAGGAATCACAAGCTATGGCCCTCCTCAGCCAGCATTTGAGAGAACCTGCTGAGGAGGGCCATAGAAGGCCGAAAACATTAATTATTATTATTAGTATATATAGTATATATCTAATAATAAAATAATGTATTTTTTCCTGCTTTGTGTGTTTGTGATTACTTGTATCTATTTAATTTTATTAATAAACTAACTTCATTGTTTGAAATTCTATTGATAAAATTAATTAGAAGTATGAGGGTCAGAAGTATATCTGATTCCTCCAGATAGGAAGTGAATCACTTTACCATATTATCATTATTACAAAAATCTTTACTGGTGGCCATTGTAAATATGAAATTTCATCATAAATATTTATCATGATATGGGTATTCTATGTATTGAGATTAATTTTACAGTAGATGATCAGTTAACAAACAGTTTGGATAATGAACACCTCACAGAACAAACTGTAGATTGTTGGAATGACAGGCTTAGGTCTTGTGTGTTAGTGGACTTATAGGTAAGGATAGGAGAATACTGATTTTTCCAAATTAAAATGAACTCGGAGACAACTTATAACAAATCAAAGATTTATTAAAGATGTAAGGGAGAGTTTTTACAACTTTTGGTCTTAGAATGGCACCCAAACCAGGCTGAGATCAATAGGCTTGGGATCTTTACAATGACAATGCTATAACCAATTTTTTCGAAAAGAAACGTATGAAAAATTTCTATGACAATGCTATTAATCACTTTCAAAAAAACCTGAGGGAGAGAGAAAAGCAATCAACATTGCCTCACAAACAGAAAATAAACATGATAAATAAAAATGCAAGACTGTATATGTATGTATTATTGTTATTACATATAAATAAATGTAGTAAGAAATTATATAATTTTTTATTTATTTTTTAAATCCACAGAATGAATTAATCAAATTATCATAAAAATCTATGGTAAATTGATGATTGGTTAATGAACAATTCAGGTAGCAAACATTGTCTTTGAATGGATTATGTTCATTAACTGATCAGTATAGTGGAGATTGAGATAATTTTTGTGTTTTCTAAAGTTTATCATATGTAATGGTCATTGATTCAATTACAGGTAGTGCTCTATTTATGATCGTCTAGACCAGTGGTTCCCAATTTTTTTTTGGCCATGCCCCACCTAAGCATCTCTAAAATCCTGATGCCCCCGTGACATATAATTTTTATTATTCAAAAAGTGAACTCTTATTCACATGGAGAAAGTTGAAAATGCTATTGACTTGGTCTAAACAGGCTTCCAAAAACATGGCATCCATGAAACAGAAAAATAAAAGAACAAAAGGACAGTTGAAGTACTGAGGAAGAAATCACTAAAAATTGTTAAAAATAATAATAATATAAATTAATATGAAAAAAACAGCAAATAAAGTTTTACAACTGCCATGTTTTAATTTTAATTTTTAAAATATTTATGTCAGAATATATATTTATATACTGTATATATTGCCCCTAAAACCAAAAGAAATGAAAAAAATATATTGTTAATAACTAATTCTTGAATTGCCCCCCTGAAAAATCAAATTACCCCCTTGTGGGGCATGTGCCCCATGTTGGGAAACACTGGTCTAGACTTACAATCATTCATACTTGTAATGGCAATGAAATCATTTATTTGTATCATTGGTCAATACAATTCAATTAGTTCTAGTCCCTGATGCAATGATACAGAAAGCATTCTTTTCTTTTGTCTGATTCTTGCAGTTTTGTGTTCTTTATATTTATTAAGATAAGATATTAAGATGTTTATAATGCCCTAGTAAACATTAGAAATGAGAAATCTATAAATTTTAGGCATTTTCAACTAAATCTAGGACTATCTGTATTTATGTACATTAGAGATCTGTTTTTAGAATAAGTTTAATAAATATTATAATTCAAAAATTATGACTTTTTATGGATAAATATATACAACTAATAAAAATATAAAAATATGTGTAAGTATATGTATAACAAATACAATAATTTTAAACATAAAATACAAGATTAAATTAAAATTAGACATAAAATTCAGCTACAATAGAATGTATTGAATAATTAAATAAAAGCCCTAAAAATTAAAAAAAAAAAAGATTCTATACTTATCAACATTACATATAACTTAATTTGTATATCGAAGTGTGATTTGATATTGAAAGTATTGAAATTGGATAAATGAAATTTTTAATATTATTAGCAGGATATAGAAATACTGATAAGGAAAGGAATGAGGAAATAAGACAGACTTTAATGTAGAAACATTATAGATAATATAGTCAAAACATATTTTGAGAAAATTCAAGACCATTGATTTCTGAAAAGTAAAATACTTAAAAATTAGGAAAAAATGTAAAGATCATCTAGGAAGAGATGAATGGAGCAATTCAATAAGGCTAATGACATAAATGGAATATATGGCTTTTTATTTAATTATGCAGAAATATAATCTTATTTCAATTATGTTTTAGATAAAACGAATCACAAATTTTAAATATTGTGTGTTAATAAAAGAATTTTAAAAAATGAAAAATTATTGTTCTGTTTTTTCAATATCTATAAATGCTTCCATGGAAAAATATAGTTCTGCTATAACAATATTATTTAAAAATAGTAGTAGTAAAATAATTTTAAATTTAATGAACTTTTAAAATTATAATTTTAAAAATTAAAATAAAATGAAAATTGACTTTAGTTAATTTAGCATCTGTATTTATTTGATGCTGCTCTTCCTGTTTGACTGCAATAAAACACCTGGTATTTTGTTTAGATAAGACAACCTTTGTAAAGAATAAAAAATAATATTTAAGAAAATGCAATGCAAATTTTAAGATTATTTTTTTAATATAATAATATGAAAATAATTAAATAGGCAGAAATTATATATATTGTTGAAAAAATTCATAATCCTGTTTCTAAATGAAATAAATCATATTTAAAAGAAACAGATTTATTCTTTGGAATCAAATTATCTAGCATGATCATAATAGTTAATAACCTCTTTTATTAAGTTATTAAATTTCACTCAATTATATGAACTTTTATTTGATTGGTTAATTCTTGGTATAATTAGGTATCTATTACATTCTCCCAATATTGCTTTCATGAAGTTATTTAGTTTATCTCTATAAGATCACTTTTTTACATGTATGTGAGTAATTTTGTATATCATGTAAATTGTTTTAAATAGTGATAAAATAAATGCATTCAATTTTATAATATTTGGTAAACTAGGATTAATTTAATTTCTAAATAAAACTTTTAAAACTATTTTTTATTTCACTGTTTTTATTTTTTGGATCCATAAATAAATTTTAAACTATTCTTATCATTCTCTATTTTAAAAACAATCCATATTTTTAAAATAATTTTATTATAAAATACTATTTTATTTTCTGTTTTTGATATATCATATATCCTTTTTAAAAATATTTCTTCAAATATTAATAAATATTTATTATAATTATCTATTTGTAATTGATTAATTATATACAGGTATTCTTCAACTTAGATATATCCAACTTCTGTAAATCCAACTTCATATAAAATATTTTTGAGGTATAGAGTACAAAGTAAAGCAGTGTATTCTAAAGTTATATAGTACAAATATTTCACTATACATTTTTCACTGCTTTTTTAGAAACACAAATATTAAAACTCTTAATAACAGCACTATTAAGCAGTCCTAAAAACAGTTTATTAAGTAAACTTTTTATTTCTAGAGAAACATTTTTTGGCTACTATGCAGCCATCTTCAACTCTAAAACTTTTAACAGATTAGAACAAAGGATGTTCGAAATTCCAAAATACAGGTCGTTAAGATTCTAATACAGAATTCTTTAAAGTTTTCAAAAACAATACTTATCAATGAGTATCAGCACAAAACTTAAATTTTGGAGATATTTACAGATAACATATTTAATAAACTATATTGATATTTAACAAAAACAAATTAAAACAATGCAGTAAAGTTTTGTTTTTTTATCTTAAGTTTATGGCTGGGTTCACATTATCCTCTTAGTGAAAATTTCCATGCATTTGAAATTGTCTCTTTTTCTTTCTCGTTAATTACGTCCTTCTGGTGGCTTCTCTGGTATGGTAGAACCCACAATCAAATTGACCATATCCTACTATAAAGAAGATTTAGAAGCAGCATACTAGATGTTAGAAGCTACAGAGGAGCAGATTGTTTGTCAGACTGTTATATGGTTGGATCAAAGTTGCAAATAAAACTAAACAGTAACTACTTCACCAACAACAAAAGACAACCGATGATCAATATTGATAAGCTTAAAGATAACCCTATAAGTTTGGAATATGCTAATGAAATAGACTCTGTACTTAAAAGCATTGAAGAAACTGAAAATATTGATATCTATGGTATGACATCAAAGAGTGTATAAATAAAACATCTGAAAGAGTGATACATATCACAAGAAATGGTTTAATGATAGATGCAAGCAAATAATACACATTTATAAGCTCTGAGTTAAAGTGAAAAACAATTATTTATTGCAGAATACTTTCTGTTTTAATAAACCATCATCATTGCAAATATTACATCTTTATAACAAAACAAGATGCAATGGTTATAAATATAAAATTCTAGAACAATTTAAAAATTTTATTTTTAAATTGTTCTAGAATTTTATATTTATAACCATTCCATCTTGTTTATCATAAAGATGTAATATTTGCACTGATGATGGTTTATTAAAACCGAAAGTACTCTGCAATAAATAATTGTTTTTCACTTTAACTCAGAACTTATAACTGTGTATTATTTGTGGTTTTAAAAGTGAATTTTGATATATATTTTAGATGCAAGCAAGCAATATTAAACAAAAAGAAAGCTAAATATAACTGGTTACAAAATCAACAAAATAATACCAAGTATCAAATATACAGAATGGCCAGCAAAGAGTCAAACAAAATTATCAGACAAGAAAAAAGAATCCATTTTAAGGAGTTGATAGAACACACAGAGAGTAAACAAAAAAACTTGAGAAATTTTTTCCAAGGAATTAACAAATTAAAAAAGGTTATCACTCAAGAATGGCCATCATCAAATAACAACAAAGGAGAAATTATTGCTACAGACAAAGAGATGTCACAAAGGTGGAAAGAGTACTTTGAACAACTACTTAACTTCTCAACCCCTATGACAACATTCCCATACAAAGACTATATAACCTGTGAACCAGAAACAAAGGAGCCATCATTTAATGAAGTAGAGGAAAGCATTAATAAACTAAAAAATAATAAAGTGGTAGCTTTTGATAGACTTAAGGCGGTTCCCACTTACAGAAAAGCCGCTACGGAAAATAATAATGTATACAGAATATATTTTCTTTTTCCGGATGATTTCCGTCCGTAAAATTCGGCGTGTTCCCATCTAATCTGGAAAAGAATTTCAAAAGCGCTAGCTCTTGGCATTTGCCTTTTAACGTCACATGTTCCAAATGGAGGACGAATTAAAGGAGTGTTTTTGTTTCTATAGTGCCCAATTTCTTTCACTGTGTTTTGTATAAGAAATAAATGTAAAATAAAAAGAGAAAACGTAGATTTTAGGTATGAAGATTATATCGTTTTCGTGATTATGAATTGTTAGAACTTGTTTCTTTTTAACATATATAACTTATTATCCTTAATAATTTTGTCAAATTCAATTCTTCAAAACGGATTGAACTTGTTTTTGGGAAAAATAAGCTATTGGAAATTCAACTTTTTCAGATTTTTGTTTCAGTACAGCACCAATCCTTGTTTTTTTGCATCAGCATACAAAATACATGGTAGTCCCGGTTTATATATATGAAGAATTGGTTTCATGATCAAAGCTTCTTTTACTTTTTGGAAGGCTGTTTCACAGTCTTTCGTCCAATTCCATTTGACATTTTTCTTGAGCAGATTGTTGAGAGGTGTGCGGATCTTAGCATAATCCTTAATGAAACGATGGTACACATTAACCATTCCTAGAAACTGTTGTAGTTTCTTGACTGTTGTTGGAATCGGAAAGTCTTTTACTGCTATTATATTATTTGGATCAGGTGTCACCAAATTATTTTTGATATGGTAACCTAAATAAGTAATTTCTTCTAGAAGAAAATGACACTTTCTCAGTTTTAACTTAACATTTTCTTGTTTAAATGCATTCAAAACTTCATTCAAAGTCAAAAAATGAGACACTCTGTCTTTTGTGTGAATAAGTACATCATCAAAATAAAAATCCACATTTTTCAATTTGTATTTGAAAATAATTTTCCTGATTATACGATTAAAAGTAGCTGGTCCATTTTTGAGACCAAAAGGCATGACAAGCCACTCATAGTGACCTGATGAAGAACTAAAAGCGGTCTTCCAATATCACCTTCGTTTATCCCAACATGCCAATAACCTGCTGAAATATCTAACTTAGAAAAATAGTTAGAATTCCCAATAGTATCTATAATTGTTTGAATATTAGGTACTGGTTCTCGATCAGGAATAGTAACATCATTCAGCTTTCTAAAATCAATACAGAGTCTTGTTTTCCCTTCCCCTTTTTTATGGACAAGAGTAATAGGAAAAGAATAGGGAGAATCAGATTCACAGATTAGTCCCAAGTCTAGAAGTTGCTTAATTTGGCATTGAATTTCTGTTCATCTGACGGAGAAGCTCTATAGGGCTTTAAATATATAGGTACATTATTTGTGAGATTAATTTTGTGTTTTTCAATATTTATTAGGCCTATATCTGACTTGTTCTTTGAAAAGACCATATTATTCTTAAAAGAATTTGCAAGAGCGTTTGTTGAGATGCTTGATCTAAATGTTGCAGATCGACATCACCCTTAATATGATCAACAGAACTAACATTATTATGGGATAATGTATGACTATTATAACATTCCCAAAAACCATTATCTGGACTAAGGTCTTTACTTGGAAAAGTAGTAAATGAATTATTTGATTGCCATGTATTAATACACATGCTTAGGCTAGTTTTAATTCAATCTAAGTTTAAAGGCCTCAAAATCCTGTTTCCCTGCCTAACTATGTGTGTTTTGAAAACCAAGCTTAAATTGAAAAGATAAGTTACATCCAATCCCAAAAGTACAAATTCAAAATCCCCTGGGAGAACGTAAGCCTTTATTTTGTGTGTAATGTGACCTAGTTTCATATAAAAAGTGCAGCAACCCAAAGTTAAACAAGTCTGATTGAAAGTTTTAATAGTAGTGGTTTCTCTTCTATTAACGTTCAACTTGTATTTATTCACAATACACGGAGTTATAATTGTTTTGTGTGAACCACTGTCAATTATAACTTGTGCATGTTTGTGATTTAATTTTATTGGGTAGCAAAAAAATTTTTCTAGGTCTTCCTTGGGTTGCCCTATTAGTTTAAAACTGGCCTATTATTCTGGAAAGATGTATCCATTTGTCTTTTTGGTGTTGCATGCTGTGTGGATTTTATTGGGCATTGTGAACTCCAACGATATTGTTTAAAAATATGGTGCTTAGCACAATTTGGACATTGTGTATTTGGAATGTTAGGCAACTTTTCTTACATTTGATCTTATATTTGAAAAATTTCCCCTTGGACCTAGATGTGAACGGTTATTATTTCTACTCATATTTTGATGGGATTGCACAGAAAAATCTGGACATTGCCAGGTAGACCTATTTAAATGCATTGAATGTATAGGCCTAGATGTTTGTGCATTATTCACACTGGCTGAAGTAAGTGGAATATTTTTTGCCTCTAAAATTGCTTTCTTTAATATTTTGGGCAACGTCAAGCCATGTTGCAAGATTATGTGGCTTTCTTAACCTTAAATAAATTTATATTCCTGGGGACAGCCTTGAGTAAGTCCTGAAATAGTTTGTTCATCGTTTAACCCTGCTTTTTGCCCCAGAGCCTTTTTCTTATTAAAATAATTGACTATATCTTCATTAGAACCTAAGGTCAGTTTGTTAAACTCCTCAAAAGGATCTTTGTATTTAGTTTCAAAACGACCATTTAACGATCTCACTGCTTCTTCCCAATTTAGTTTTTTTGCAAAAATTTCCTTTATGAACCAAGTGTTGGCCTCACCTTGCAAAAATTCCCCTAAGTAAAGAACCTTCCAATTATTTGATGCCCCTGCAGCATTTGCTAAGCTCTAAAAATAACTATGCCAATCACTTATTGATAATTCACCTTCTGGATTATATTTATCTAATTTAATTTTAATTTCATTTCGAGCAGGCATGTTTTTTAACTTTAATACTAGAATTAACCATTTATGAAAGTAATAAACTAAATTCAGGATTAAATACTAAACCTAACACAAAATAAATAAAGCGACAAAAAACAAAAGAGAAAAATAATATCTAGTATTGCGTAAGTATTAGAGTTGACCTAATTTATTAAATCTTGGCATGTCGGACAAACGAAATTTAACACTGGCAAAACTCACCAATTTATCCTGTTGAACCGCCGCTGTGATGCCGTCGAGTGGAAAGGCGTGATGATTTTCATTTGAAAGCACTAAACAAAATCAGTTTGAATCACAAATATTTAATAATCAATTGTAATTATAAAAATAACAATTACATAGAAAGGAAAACACTTCCTCCATATTCTCCCCCCTCTGTAGAGTAAACAAAAATGCACACTCAACATTTCGCATCTCTGGTGTTGCCACTTACATTAATTTTTTATTATAAATAATATTTAATATTTTTATAAACATTTTAATGTTTCATATATGCAAATGGTTCTCTATGCTTGATAGATTATGTTTTGATTTCTCCATTGTAGCAGTTTTAATTATTATAATAAACAATGGACCACCAGATCTTTCAAAGTGATAAAATCATCCATATTTGATCCCAGCCTCCAAGATGACAAAATCATCCAGAATTGAATCTATATCCTCCTAAGTAATAAGCAATTTTGTTACTATTTACCGTCAACTAACTGCAAATTTCTAATAAAAGAAAAAAGTATTTTTAGTCAATATGCTATGAAAATAACCAAGTTCAAATTATTGTAAGGGCATTTATAAGAGTGGATTATCATAAGTAGGGGTGCCTGTATAAATAAATATATATATATATATATATATACACAGGTAATCCTTGACTTATGATGGAGTTCTGTTCCAATGTCTCCATCATAAATCGATTCTGATATAAGTCAAGGACTTTTTTAATTCTTGATTTGTTTGATTTCTGTTTTAATATTTTCATAAATTAAGTTTCTATTTAACTTAAAATAGTTAAAAAAAAATTTTTTTTTTTTTTTTTTTTTAGTATTTATGATAAGAAAATATATATATTTATATAAATTAACAAAAATACATTATTAATCATTAATAATCATTAAAATACATTATCCAAATTTATATATAAGTTGTCTTTGACTTACTATAGTGTTTCTGGGCGGGAATTCCTTTCTACCCGTTCTCGGGAATCTTTTTCGTTTTCCTGTTCTTGAATCCGAAGAAAACTTGGTCGGGAAAATCAGTAATACACACAATGGGAAATAAACGTACTACTCACAATGTATCTTTTAAACATTTTTTCCTCTTTATCGCTATCTAAATCACTAAAACTTTTATACTGCTATTGTAGGTACACAATTGTTAAAATTCTTAATTTCAGCACTATTAAGCAGTCCAATAAAACAATCTATTAATAAAAACTTTTATTCTGAGAAAAACGTTTTCGGCTGTAATTCAGCCATCTTCAACTCTAACATGTACAACATTCCAGAACAAAAGAACGTCTTTTGTTCTGGACTGTTGTACAGGCTAATCACTTAAAAAACTACAGGTTATTATAAAAAGTACAAAATATACAAATTTTAGTCTGCCTCCATACATATTCTATCAAAAGTACAAATATACAAATTTTAGTCTGACCTCCATACATATTCTTTCTCATATCTCAGAAATTAATTTTTTTTAAACATATTCTTTCTCATATCTCAGAAATTAAATTTTTTTTAAAGTAAATACTTTTGAGCCTTTGAGAATATACATAAAAACAACATGCCAAAATTTATCAAAATCAAAAATCATGCAGCAACCATTTTGTTTAAATTTGGCTGATTTTATATTTTATATCAAAAATCATGCAGCGACCACTTTGTTTAAATTTGGCTGATTTTATATGGAATGACCCTACTACTAATTACATTCGATCAATTAATTTGTGGCTGATAATTGTGATGTATGTTAACACATTGTGTGATATATGTAAAAACTCACTGTATATACTATAAGGTTTGGTTAAATAAAGTTCACATTAATTACATTGTTTATATTTTGAGAAAACCTGAAATATAACAGAAGCCTAGCCAAAATGATACCGTAATATCATTTTGGCTAGGTTTATCACTCGGCAAAAGATGCACTTGTCATGAAATTCCGATCATCCTCCATTTAGGAAATTTTATTTACTCATTTTTTGTATTGACCTTTACATATGTACATATCTCAAAGTCTCTGAAAGACTGCACTGGGACTACGAACCGGTTGCCCACCTTCTGTACGGCTTTTTTGTTTATTAATATAGGGTGGGCCATAAATTTCCATACATATGGTTTTAGCATTTTATTTTTTATATTTAGATACCCTAAAAATATAGGCATAAAACAAATTGAATGAGGATGCAAACATTTCAACCAAGATCTTGTTTACTGATGAAGCAAATTTTTATGTCAATGAAGAGGTTAATTGGCAAAACGTATATTATTGGATTAAAGCTAACCCTCACTTGATGAGTCCCACGAAGATGAGTCATGTATTGAAATATGTTTTCAAAACAATGGCAGTCATATAAGAGCATATTATATAAATAAAAATGATTTTTCATTAAAAAAATGTTCATTTTTCTTATATATGGAAACTTATGGCCCACCCTGTATTTACTATTATAGCCATTATTACAGATGATCAATGAAAATTAAATAAAAAAGATTATTTTCAGGAATTCTCAGGAAATACGATTTCCCATTCTCGATTCCGAAAGATTCCAAAATGTTGGGAATTTGGAAAAACTGACTTACGATGATAGTGTTTGATTAAAATTCTACCATTGTAAGTTGGATTGGTTGAAAGTCAGAAATACCCAAAATTTATAGATTTCTTACTATTAATGTTATATAGTGGATATAATAAGTTGGATTGGTTGAAAGTCAGAAATACCCAAAATTTATAGATTTCTTACTATTAATGTTTACTAGGACACTATATATTATACTTAATAAACATAAAGAATATAAAACTACAGGAATCAGAGACAAAAAAGGATGCTTTCTATATATCAGACCATTGGGTCACTGGACTTAAACTCATGGAATTACATTAACTAATCACAGAATTTACTGATTAACATTACTATCACAAGTGTGAATAGTCATAAGTCGAGGACTACCTGTATATAATATATATATAAGTATTCATATACAGTATATACAGTATATGAATACTTAATGTATTGATTTATCATTGTATCATTAACATGAATCTGAAATATTCAGCAGCCTTTTTTAGTTTCCCTGAATCTGTACTCCCTGATAATATATCCACATAAATTTTTAATTCATAATCCAAATTTCAGGAATTCTCAGGAAATACGATTTCCCATTCTCGATTCCCAAAGATTCCAAAATGTCGGGAATTTGGAAAAACTGACTTACGATGATAGTGTTTAATTAAAATTCTACCATTGTAAGTTGGATTGGTTGAAAGTCAGAAATACCCAAAATTTATAGATTTCTTACTATTAATGTTTACTAGGACACTATATATTATACTTAATAAACATAAAGAATATAAAACTACAGGAATCAGAGACAAAAAAGGATGCTTTCTATATATCAGACCATTGGGTCACTGGACTTAAACTCATGGAATTACATTAACTAATCACAGAATTTACTGATTAACATTACTATCACAAGTGTGAATAGTCATAAGTCGAGGACTACCTGTATATAATATATATATAAGTATTCATATACAGTATATACAGTATATGAATACTTAATGTATTGATTTATCATTGTATCATTAACATGAATCTGAAATATTCAGCAGCTTTTTTTAGTTTCCCTGAATCTGTACTCCCTGATAATATATCCACATAATTTTTTAATTCATAATCCAGTATTTGTTAATAGAGAAAACTTCTGATGTATTTTATATTTCAAGAAAGAAATTGCATATTTCCAACTGATCAGATTCAATATTATAATCAGATATTCTAACAATTTTTATCATTTAAAATTAGAATTTAAATTTTTACAGTCATCCATTATTTATGGAATGTAATATTTAAATCTATTAATCTATCTATTTGGCCTTTATTCCATTAATACCATATTAATGGAATAAAGGCCAGATTTGGTAACATGTATGAAGCACAGTTGTTCCTTCTGCACCACTTCCATTCAGTACTGATACATATACTGGTAGGACTTAATTAGTGCGAATAATAGGTTCTACGAATTTCTCGCACAATTCAAATTCGCACTATTCGAAGTATTAACCATGCACCACTTCCATTCAGTACTGATACATATACTGGTAGGACTTAATTAGTGCGAATAATGGGTTCTACGAATTTCTCGCACAATTCAAATTCGCACTATTCGAAGTGTTAACCATATGTAAAATATATAATTTTGGTTCTTGCTTTGTGAGATTCTGGCCATTAGCCAACCTCACGATGAAGCCATAATTGTTTAAGAAATATTTATTTTCATATTTTACATCGTTGTTCATCACTTAAGAAATATTTATTTTCATATTTTACATAGTTGTTCATCATCTAAATTAATACCTTACTAGGAATTGCGTCTCATACCAACATCAAACCAACTGCCAAATCGAAAGCGGAAGTTGAGCGCTGCTTTTATGTAGCTCAGTCACATCTGTTTCTTTGCTCTAACATAATCACTAACCTCTTTTTTTTTTTTCATTTCCTGTTTTTATCATCAAAAGTGTTCTTCCTTTCATCCATTTCGATACTTTTTAAAAGAGAAAATTCTGTCTGTATGTATATGATAACAAAGTTGAATAATAGTAATGTTAAATACTTAATGGTAAAAAGCCCATATTTCTGGTGTTTCACTCCTTCAAAGCCAAGTGACCGTTCTTGGACTGCTTCTCGTCTGGTTTTACTAACCGAAAATTAACATTAATTTGTTAATTGACATCATAAAAGGGGATGGACATTTGTTAGTAGGACTGGTCTATGCTTACAACTCACATTAATCGAATATTTGCTCACACTAACTGAAAAACGGTATCATTTTTATAAGTCGCACTAATCGAATATCGAACTCGCACTATATTATTCGAACTCGCACTAATCGAGACCTACCTGTACTGCATTTATTTGGTGTCATCTCCATTAAATTTGCTTTCAAAGATTGCATATTCTCAGCTACGTTTTCTTGCTTAGAATTCTCTACTGTTCTTAGTAGGCTTGGATGTTTCCAACATATCTTCACATCATGTATATATGTAAACCTTCTGTGATAAAGCAGTTTATTCAATATCCAATCTGTGTTCTTTTAATTGCTTTTCTTATGAGCAGGATGTTTAACCTATATATCTCTTCTTTACTGAGGTCTTTATTTATATAGTATCTTATACAATCCTGGTTTTTTAATGTCTGATGTTTTATCTAATGGAGATAGGATTGTCAATAAACTTGACTCATGCAGCATTAGTACTTATATAGTATCTTATACAATCCTGGTTTTTTAATGTCTGATGTTTTATCTAATGGAGATATGATTGTCAATAAACTTGACTCATGCAGCATTAATTGCTTGACTCATGCATGGACCAGTTAGTTATTTTATGCATGACTTGTAATACTTATTATTTATATAGTGTTTTTTTGTTATTATATTTAATTTATTTTTATTTTTGTTTTCTTAATAATTAAATGTGTTAATAGTGAATTATTTTCATTTTAGCTGGTATAATTATAAATGTTTAAAATATAGATTAATAATTGTAGCAAGCATTATGAATATTTAAAACATGAGATTATTCACATTTAAATTGTAAAATTTGGAACATTATGTAAAGATTCTTTTTCTTCTTATTTATATAGTAGTACTTGTAAATTGATGATGGCTTGAATGAAGCTGAAAGCATTTTTACAGAACATTTAAATAATTAATTTTTATATAATATACTCTAATTTAATTCAATTAGAGTATATTTAAATAAATTGCTGCTAAAAATTAATCCTGCTTTAGTGCTTGAGCTTATTTTTTTGTATGTTTTTATTACAATATAGTATTACGAAGAGATAAATAAAACAGATTCTGGAGAGAGAATTTTTATTGTGTTATTTAGCACAACAAAAATGACAGAATATATATTGGTTTATTTGATGTGCTCATTCTGATTTTCTAGGAGAAGTGTAAAGAGAAAAATTGAAAATTATTTAAGTAAATTGATTAAATATTATATTGCTAAAATCATTTTATTTCTTTGTATTTTATAATCATATTCATCATGACAAATTAAATCTGAATCCAGTATCATTCTCATTTTTTTATTAACCATGACAAAAACATTGATGACTTCATCAACTATGATTCTATTCTTTGTCTTTTTACTATATAGTAATTAAAAAAATAATTCACAGTTAATTCAAATATTTTATTATAATGAATATGATTATAAAATTTAGTTTTCAGTTTGAATAACTACTTGATAAATTCTAAATAACTGTTTAAATTAAGATTCATTAATTCCAAATATGTAATCTTTTGAGATTTTGATTTTCTAATTATTTTTCTACTTTTTTTTTTATAGTGAAGCTAAGTACACTATTATAAGACAAACTAAATCTTGTATAGAACCAAATATTTTGTTGAATGAGAAAGAATAATTTTATTTTTTTAATATTTGCCAGATATTTTTATATCATATATTTAGTATAATAGTTAAATATATTAAATTATTTAGTATTTATGATAAGAAAGACTTAATAGTTTGTGTTTAATTTCTTTATATGTACATTTTAAAACTATAAATACTGTGTTATGATTTATCATATGTATTTATTCAGGTAAGATCCATTTATTGAATCATCTTATGATTACTATTCTGTTCATTTGTAGCAAAAAGTGCTGTTATTTGGAATTAGTAGATTCAGATAGAGTTAAGCAGTTGGTGTAAATAAGCGTCGATCTGTATAATTACAAACTCAACAATTTATTTATTTGAAGAAATTAACAAATATTGATAAACTGTTTATATTAAATTTCAGAATTCAAACTAATTCTGTCACCAAAATATGAAGACAATTGAAAATTTCTAAACAAGAAAGTTTATACATCTAGAACTAATCCAAATATATATATCTGCAGTAATTTTAATCAATAAATCATCAAACAAGATTTAGTATTTTATTTTTAACAGTTTTAACTTTTTTTACATAACTATCTTTAACTTTCATTTTTGAATATATTATTCTATTTCAAACAATGTTTGAATTATACATTCATAAGTCATACATTAGTTTATATGTAATTTACTTAATATATATTACATCATTATAGTATATAAGATAGATTAACTCTCTTTTGACATTTCACTATTATTAATTTGTTACTATACAATCTATTAAGATCTTTAAAACTGTCTCTTGTATTTGTATCTGTTTTCCTTTAGAGTAAATCTCATAGCTATATTTTAAAGAATAATTCTCAAACTGGATTACATGCATCTTATAAATGTAAAAATTTTTTGGGGTGCTCTTTTTTGCTTATCATAATTCATATAGAGGGTTCATGCTAATTTTCTTTACTAATAAAGGGCATGTGATTAAAAATTTGATGTGAACATTATTCTAAAACTCTGTGGTTTAAACATCAACTCCAGGATGTCCTAAAGCAGTTTTCTAAAATTTTGTTTAATTTCACAAGTATAACATTTTCATTTGACTTTGAGAGTCAGTTAGCCAATCATCTTACAGCTGACCGAAAACATTATACTTTTGTAATTAAACAAAAATTTTTAAAAAATTGCTTTAGTATTTATGATTGATTCTTCAGTATAAAAGTTAAACAGGTTTTATTAATACTATTTTGTTGAAAGGTAATTAATAATTTCCTGGAAGACTTCCCAATATCTTATATTTGATATTTAAGCACATGCAGTTTTAGGATATGTGTTGGTAGGAATTTGACCACTGACATACTATCACATGATTTTCATGTTATGTTTATAGCTGGTGCCAGTATGATAATATCATAAGGAACATTTACAGAACCTACATTTTCCTGGAAGACTTCCCAATATCTTATATTTGATATTTAAGCACATGCAGTTTTAGGATGTGTGTTGGTAGGAATTTGACCACTGACATACTGTCACATGATTTTCATGTTATGTTTATAGCTAGTGCCAGTATGATAATATCATAAGGAACATTTATAGAACCTACATCTTTCTTATAAATTTCTCACTGTTTTTCCAATGAATTCTACTATTAATAATTATCATTATACAATTATAATGTATATTTAACCTTAAATATACATTTATGTACTGTAATGATAATGTAAATGGAACTTGACTTTTGTGAACAGCAAGGAAAAACAATTATAAATTTCAGTTACTGTGAAATTTTATTTATCATTTCATATGGTATGCAATTTTTTGGCACCTGCTTTTTTCCTCCAACTTTATTATTATATTTGATAAATAGGGATTATGTTGTATTGAATCTTTACACAAAAAAATTTGTAGAATTCTTGAATAATATTTTTCTTTAATTTAAATGCAATCATATTATTTTAAAAAAAAATTAAATGCATTAAACTGTATTTAAAGATCTTTTTCAAATATATAAATAGATGAAATATTGTATTTTTTCATATCCAATTAACTGTTTCAAAATAAATACAATTTTAGTGGTGGAACATATTTAGATTGTATATAAAAATCTAATTTTTTAATACTTCATATTATGTTCATTATTTGTTATTTCAAAATACTATGTATAATATAATAAAAAAAAATTATGAGAGTTAATTAAAATCTAGAAATTAATATAGTATAATAAGTTATTAAAATATAATTTTTTTTCTAATTGTTATATACTGTAATTTTGTAACTCTGTTTTGATAAGTATGTAAAACTCTCTTTTTTCTTTTAAATTGATTTCATATTTTTACATAATTAAAAATTATACAAGTTTTCTTAAAAATTTGTTGATGTCATATTAATATAAAGATGTTAGATTATGATTAAATTTCTTATCATTGGTTTTAAATAATTATTATTATTGCATCAAGTAATATATGAAAATATACTATTAAAAAAATGATGATGAACTTTTGCTATTTTTGTTATAAATTGTGTAATATGATTTATAAAATGTGTTTAGAACATGAAAACACTCAAGTTGACAAAATTGAATCCTTATGCCTTTATTTTATTATGAATATTATTACAGTAAGATAAGTTATAAGTAGATTAGAACACTGCCCAGAAAATAGAAGCTATATGATAAAACTCTTAAATACAGCACTACTAGCAAGTGTTCTAATAAAAACTATTAGAACACTTGCTAGTAGTGCTGTATTTAAGAGTTTTAAGGTTTTAAAGTTAGCAAGTTGAATTATGTCATAGATTATATGATAAAAGATGATAAATTTGTTTAGTGTCATTCATATCTATGAAACAACAATATTTTGAACAGTTTTTAAGTTCTCTATATATTTTTAAGAGTGCTAATATTTTTCTCATCCCATTTTTATCAGAGAAATTTATTTTAGATTTAATATGAATTTTAGAAAAATTTTTAAGTTCTAGATCACATTATATATTTAAATCATTTATACTATTGTATAATATTAAGTTATCCTGTATTTCCACTTCTAGCAGAATATACTAAATTTGTATTTAATATATTAACTTTGCAAATGATTGTTATTGAATTTAGAAATTCTTAATAGTCAAGTTTTCATAGTTTGTTTTTTATTATGTTTATGTAGTGAATAAAAATATAAAAAATTATTATGATTCTAAAAATAAAGTTGAAGCATTTATTTTTCTTTTATTCTGTTCTAGTGAACAGCAAGAATGAAATAAAAAGAAAAAATATAGGGTATATAAAATATACCTGTCAGAATACTTTGACAATAAAAAGAAAAGCTTTTTTTTAAATAAGTTTTTCCTTAATATAATAATCCCTGAAGAACATATTTTTATATAAAACAGAATTATTTATTAAATGGTCTGCATTTTAAAGTTTCATTTTCTATAGAAATTTTTGTATCTTTACAATTTTCTTTGTGTATGCATGAGAAATAATACCTGAAATTTTTGATGGAAACATTAATTAGAAAATTTTTACTCAAAGCACGAGCTGCAAATTCAAGTTAGTTAGAAAATTGCACTGATATAATTAGGTATATATTTTTTTATCATATTAATGCAAATATACTAAATAATTCCTTTTGTCATATTTTTTTGTTATAATGTATACCACATCATTTACATAGTATTTATTTATTTTTTAAAAGGATAGTTGATTGTATTCATAAGGCTAACTGCTAGACATTTGAAATGAAAAGAATATAGAACAAGAGAAAAAGCTAAAAGAGTTTTTTACAAAAAAAATATAACAGAGCACTAAAGGAAAAAGAAAAGAACTCTTTCAGTTATCTTTTTGTAATGCATGAATGATTCTACCTGACTGAAAAGGAATTGCAAAAAAATATAATTAGATATATAAACAATAAAGCCAACATTTTATGATTTTGCAAATAAATATATTTATTAATAACTATTAATGCACAAACTAATATTTTGTGCTTGCATTTCTCTTCAGCTTCAGGATCATAGAAGATAAAAAAAAATGTCTATGCATTTGTAATGATTAATATATATATATATATTTACTTACAGATAATACTTGTTTTTATTGTATGATATTTTAAGCAGAGCAATTTAAGTTTAAAGGCTGATCTTCATGTTTCAATTTTTACTCAGTTTTATCTATTCAAATTAGATTTACACAGCTAATATGAGCATATATTATGAAAACTATGTATGTTAAACTGAAAAACAGTTTGAATATTTCAGAACTGTCCACTAATATTTTTATTTGGTATTGCATCAGAAATTTCAATTTTTCTTGCATTTAGAATATTATGCTGCAATTAAAGTGACTGATTTATCTCATTGATAAAAAAATTATAATAGAAATTATAGATATTAAGAGAGCTTTTTGTGTTGTTAAAAATTTAAATCAAAAAGGTGATTGAATGTAAATACATTAAATAAACTGCATTTCAGAATTGTTTCTTTCTATTAATCATTTTTTATATTACTTGCTTTTTTCATTATTTTAAATAAATACATAATATGGAAAAATATAAAAAATAATAATTTAATATAGTTAGTATTAGACATTTGTCTGTAGATTCAATTAGAATATAACTTCATGACACCATTGTAGCAGAATTAAACACACAAGTTTATATTTGTATAATTGTAAATTTTTAATTCTGTTTATTTGCTTGGTCAAAAGTTGAACAAATAACATGGAATGAAAGGTGAAAAGTGCAGACTTTATTAAAAGAAAATATGTTTGGAATCTAAGCAATTTGATCATCATTAGATTCCAAATGCAGTTTATTTAATAAATTTATGCAAGCATATGCAGTTTTAAAAAACCATTCTTATGACAAACTCTCATCAATCTTTGTTCCACCAAAAACAAGGAAAAGTTTAGTTTGAATTCTTATTTATACTAATGTTTCCCTGTGAAATGCTTCTTACTATTGTAATATTGCTTATTTATACTTTACTTGAGAATAATCTAATGATATGCTAAAATATTTCCATTTAATAAACTGTCTGTGTAAATATTGTGTTTTCTCTTACTATTCTTAAGATATGTTTAATTTTACAATTAAATGAATTCACTTCATTTCTTATTAAAACAAACAACTTAAATTAAATAATAATTCTTTTGCAACTAAAGACAAGATATTTCAATACAGATATGGTCATATCTTGTTACTATTCTTTAACAAAAGTGGACAATAAATTGTGAACACATCATTTTCATTCCATGCTTCTTTTCAGTCAATATAGAGTGAAAGTCAAAATTATGGATTTACATTAGAAGATACTGATATTAAAGTTCAAATATATAATAATAATGTATAATTCATTAGTAGATGATATTTAATATTAGCTATTCTTTTTAACACAATTTAATATTTTCCATATGCAATTATATAAATTTCTGACTTCTGCTAATGAGATATGTTTACTTATGAAAAATTACATGTAAGTTTTGAGATTTTTTTAATTTATTTTAGAAAATATTATATTATTATTTAAATATTGCCTAAAATACTAATTACTTGAACATGCTTATAACAGAAACATTGCTTTATTATTTTTAATGGTGCATATACTTTCAAAAAATCTTTGTTCTCCTTCAAATTGATATGCTTATGCATTTATATTATTTTATATACTATATCAGAATTAAGGAACCAAGGAATTTTGTATATTTTTACAAAACTAAGTTTAACAAACAGTGTAATTTTATTTAATGTTGTTTATTACATTTATGAAATAAATAAATAAATAAATTTTATTTCTCCACAACAGTTTTCTATAGTGAAGTTCCTTCTTTTTATTCATTTTTAATAAAATTGCATTATATGTTTCTGCTTACAGTTGTTTTTCCTTTATTTTTATATGCATTCAATCTATCATTTTCTGATAAACAGTTTTTTTTAATTTATTTACAAGAAAAACCAACAATAATGCTATATGAATAATTATAGTGTATATACCGTTATTATGTATACTACTATATAATTCATTTTATTATTTCAGGTTTAAAATTTATGAATAATAAAAATATATTTTAAATGCAAATTTACATTTATTTTTTGAAAAATCAGTTTAAAAAATAAGCATCACTTAACTGAATCATTATTGGTGCTCAGTTGTTCTGATGAATAAAATTCTGTATTTATAAAGAAATTTTTGTCAATAAATGAATAATTTGCCAATAAATCTTAAATTTTTATATCATTAGATTGTTTTGTTTATTATATGAAATGTTTAAGTATTTTATATAGTTATATGTGAGAGTATCAGATATTGAATAGAAATATCTAATAATTTTTTATATATTCCTCAATTTTAAACTGAATATTTTTTGGAACAATAGGAAAATTGGGTTTAATATACTGATATGTAATATGTAATATACTAATATACTATAATATAGTAATATACTAAAATAATAAAACATTTTGTAAATTAATATCAAATATAATCTTTATTTATATAAAGATTATAAAATAAGGAAGAAGATAAGTGCCATGGCTAATGCCAGCATTGTAACAAAGATGGGAACATTCACCCCTTACTCCCCACCCTTTACAATGCTGGCCTTATGAAAATCAAATTTTCAGTTTGGTGAAAGTTTTTGGGGACATAAAAATGCATTTTCTCTGATTTTAGGTATACAAAATGTATTTGCCCTGAGCACAGAAATATCTAATCATGGGATGGATAAAATATTGATACATTTATACCATACATTGTACATAATATGTTTGTTTGCATTGTTACATTATATGTTATGTCTAAAAGTTTTTCTTAACTATGAATATAATTTATATGTAAATACTGTTTAAGACTCAAAATTTGCTATTATGCTGAACCTAGTTAGTGTAAAACCTTTCTGTGTATGTTTCAGATGATAAATAATAACAATTATTCAATTTCCATAATTTACAATAATAAAATATATTCTTTAATTTTTATTGTTAATTTTTGTACTTTTAATTTGGGTTATTAGTTCAACCAATTAGAAATTTTTTTTTTGTTTTGAATACAATATAAATTTTTAATTCTAATACAGTATAAGAATTTTTCATGGAAGCTCTGTCATTTTGAAATCTTTATCTTATAACAATTCAATATATCACTTCCCTGAATTTATAGCTACGTTTTTGTGTAAGAAAGCCTTTAAATTCAAATGTTGTTTACAGCTTACATTTATGATAGTATATAGCCATAATATGCACATTTCAAAATAGAAAATACATGACATCAGTTAGAATCATTTTTTTGCAACTGCTCTTGAATTGAATACATTATTTCTATAAATTATTCATTTATACAAATATTTATATGAATAACAACAGTGGCAGCACTAGGGTAAATTCTTCCTTATACTGGACTGTTTTGTCACACAATGTGACAGAAAATCTACAACCTTAGTATTTGTATGCATTTTTGATTTACTTTTGTTGTTATATTTTTATAATAATTAAGAATTTTTAAATATATTTTTGTGCTGTGCTGTCATATTAATTGATTTGGATTTTAGATGATAAATAATAATAAATATTCAATTTCCATAATTTATTATAATAAAAGATATTCTTTAATTTTTATAGTTAATTTTGGTATTTTTAGAGTATGAAACATTTTTCTGTAATAGAATCTCCCTTAGTAAAATTGTGTATGCAAATGGGAAATGTAAATTTTACTTAAAATGTTTAAAATTATATAGGGATCAATTATATTGTAAGAACAAAAATATCTTGTAATCAGATTTGTAGAAGATTATTAAATTTCCATAAAAATTCCTGAAACTTTTAAAAAATAAAAAATAATTTATTAATTATAATCTAATTTGCAAACATTTATATATAGTATGATTTGAACCCCATGGTTGTAAGTCAGAAATTGTCAAAAATTCATGGTTTGCCATTACCAATATTTATTATTATGCTCCATTTTATCATCATAAAATCAGCAAACATAAAAAATATAAAAAACAAACACAATAAGGATGCTTTCCTTATTTCAGACCATTGTTTATGGATTCAGATTCATGTAAATTATATTGATCAATTACAAATTAAGTCACTGCTTTAAGTACAAGTGATCACAAGTCAAGAGTGTTATGAATTGTGGATGACTTGTACTTAAAAACTCTGGATAAATAATATCATATGATATTTTTAAATCACACTGTAATTTTCTTCTATTATTATAAACTTTTAAAGTTTTTTTATTTGACAATATTTAATAATTTTATTTCCCAAACTGCTCATGAATAAAAAATAAAAATTATTCTAATAATTAAAAATTTAAAAATTAATTTTGATTTTGCTTGAGATAATTTTGAATTAATGCATGAAACATATTTAATTCACAAAAATATATAAAAAATGTAATTGAAAATACTAGTATCCTATTGAAAAATTTTATCAATTCATTATTTTTATTTTATCTTTATTCATAAGATTTAATTAAAAAGAGATTGAATTGAAAGCTTTATTTAACTTTAATTCATTGATTTCATTTTTATAAATTCTGATAGCATTATAGTAACTTCTTTTATTAATATAAATTTATTCCATTGCAAAACTAAAGATTAATAATCAAGAGTATAATTTCTGTAGTGTGTTGTATGATTTTTTTCTCTCTTAAAATATTTAATATATAAGTTGGAAATATATTTATGAATAAAATATTCATAAAATTACATTTCTGAAACTTATAATGTAGGTTATATTTAATAAAACATATATAAAATATTCATCATTAAATTAATATTAAATATAATATTAAATTTTTATATTTCATTTGATTACGTATGAAAGAACAAACTCATTATTGTGTGCAAGTGTATAAATATATGTATTTATATATTGTGCACTTAACTATTTCCTTTCATTCTTTTCAGGATCCTGTGCTTCATCAAGAGAGGAAGTAGTTACACCAGAGTACACCTGCAGTCAGGTTGAGACAGGATGACCTGTCTTCTCAACCATGGCCAGCAGTTTAACACCCCAACACAGTCCTCAGGGTTCCTCTTCAACTTTTTGGCAGGTAAGGAACATCTGTAAAATAAATACTAATTTACATTCAGATCCAGTTTAGCAATTGCTAGAGAAAAAGAGCTTTATAACTGCAGTTATCCTAAAAGTCCTGTTTGTAAATCATTCGTGACCAAAACAATTTTGCTTCATGCTGAAAAAGGGACTCCAGCCAACCACGTTTGACTATTAATATATATGATGATGATGATGATACTCCAGGTTTTTTTTTATTGCTATCTTTAGGGAATGAATGAAACTGATGTCATTATATCTTTTTTTGTAATGCTATTACGTTGAGAAACGCAGCAATTATATGGCATAAGTGTTTCTCTATGATGACAGATAACTTCTAAGCCTAACTAATACCAAAGACGGAGGTGCTGCCGCCTACTTTGTAGATGGTCTATTACAGTATCTCGTGACACTGTCATGTCCAGTAACAGAACTAATCAGTGCCCGGCATGATATAGGTGCAATGCGTGCATCGCACACGGGCGGCCAAACTGAATGTCGCAAAAATATAAAACAAGATATAAAATAAAATTAGGTTAAGTTTAGGTATGCTAAACCGTCATATCTCACGAGGGATATACTGTATCTGGCGGCGGCCACTTATAAAGCCCTTCACAGGCTGGCCAACATTCATGGGGTCAACAAGATGGTTGAAGTATGAGGCCCGTGTGACCAACATTCATGGGGTCCTATACCTCCAGTTTTTCAGGCCGGTCCCGGACCCTCCTGAAAAACTGGAGGTATAGGACCCGGATTTAAACCCGCTTAGCTTTACCACGTGGCCATCCGGCCGACCTAAAATAAAATTAAAAATCAATAAAACGAAATAAGAGGAAAAAGGGAACTTATTTCCTTGATATGTGAATTTGAAAATTCTATTCATTTGGAAAAGATAAATTAAAAAATAAAAATCAATTCTAATGTCAATTTACGAAATAACTAACTGAATTAATATTTTACGCGAAGGCAAATATTAGAATCGTGCAAATATCAACTGAAATTAACTGATGCAAAGTTAATTTCGGATGATTTGCAACTTGTGCGAAGAATCCGATATTGATAGACACGATTTATTTCATAAAATTTTATCAGTGAAAGCAGAAAACATTGTTTCACAGTCAAGATAACGTGCTTCAATATATTTTTAAAAACAATCTTCGAGGCACATTTCTTAAAGCAGAAAACATTGTTTCACAGTCAAGATAACGTGCTTCAATATATTTTTAAAAACAAACTTCGAGGCACATTTCTTAATTTATTTGTCGCACTTAGGATCGTTTTAACTCTGCCCGTTTCTGTATCATCTGGCGAAAGTTCTTTTTCCAAACTGAAGATAATCAAAAACTAAGAGCAAAAATGCAACAGCAACGCCTAGCAAATTTATCAATTATAGCAATAGAGCATATTAAGCATTGCAACTTTATTGAATCAGTAAATTAGTTCCAGATAGCATTAATAAGCGAAGTTAATGAACCAATGAGAAATTTTTAACAAGTTTTCTATTTGTTTATTAGCAGAATACGACAGCAAAAGATAACAAAAACAAATTTTTTTCACAAGTTTTCTTTTAAAAAAGGAAATCCGGAATTAAAAAAAAGAAAATAAAAAAGCCGGGCCCGGACCCCATGATAAATATTTTCAAGGGGTGGGACCCGAGACTCGAACCCGGGTCCTCCAGAGTGGAAAGCCGAAGCGTTTCCACGCGGCCAATCCGGCCGACAGTCTAGATGCATTTGAAACAGCGTGCAAGTGACGGGTACTAGCTCATAAGAAGTTCTTAGTTTAGTTGCTAACTGTCACTAGTGTTAATTGCATGTGCATTCATAACCTCATTCTTGCTTTCAAAATCTCAAAGCCTCAAAGTTGCTTAATGACTATTCCAATAGTGCACACAGCTCTGGTTGTTTAATCTATTAAAATATATGTACGTTTTATATTTTGAATTACAAGTGTAAGGGGGCACCAAAATTAGCTAGTGCTTAGGGCATCTAAGGATCTTAATCCGCCCTGGTGCTAGATAGAAAGTAAATTTTAAAGGTTCCTTATAAGTTATAATTTTGAATTTTTAGGGGCCCCAAAGCCTTGCTCGTCCTAGGGCCCCCAAAACTGCTAATCCGGCTCTGCATATATATCAAATATGCAACCATATATCTGGTGAATAGCTATCGAAAATACACACACGCACGCACAGGCACACATATATATACATACATACATACATACATACATACATACAATTATATACTGTATATATACAGTTTTAGATTTAGAACCTTTTAACTGAAATTGTCAAATTTCTGTCTGCGAGCTAACATGAAACGTTCAAAAAAGCTTTTACAGTATTAGTTGCAAAAAATAAGAGATTGCTGATAGCTTTATATTTTTATCATCTCAATTTATATGAGCGACAAAATAGTCTTGGACGTTTAAAATAGATATTTAATGGTAAAATCATGATATATGAGCCTGCTTAACTGCACGTTAGAAAAGCGACCTAGGTGTAAATAAATAAGTAGTTTCGTAAATTTGTTTCATTTGTTAATGGGAATTATTGCATTTGGTTCAGATTGTAACGATATTATTATTTCTTTGTAATTACTGTGTTAAAATATTTCAAAAATTGACGGACATATTGGTCATTCAACGGAATCACGTGATCTAATCTGAAATATGAAAGCCTGTGATTTTATTTATTGATATTTATATTTATTAATTACCATAAATTATTTATATGCATGTTTACAGCAATTATTATTGTATAATTAGTATTAAATTCTTAAATTAACGAATGAAATCAATAGAAAATTTAATTTATAAAAAAATATATATGAATAAATTGCCGATAGGAGAACGAATTATTTTTCGTTTTTCTCATACTATTTTTACAAAATCGAACGGAACAGCTAACACATTTTCCTTTAGCCGCCATTTTTTCTCTACGTCACTTGAACATGTATCGCCCTCTGTCAGACGGAGTCACCTCTGACGTCAACGAGTTTTAAAAATCTTCAGAGTTGCGCATCCTGTTGTACATAATCCGTGTAGCTACGTCATTCGCGTTTGGCGTGTAGATTGAGAAGCGTCTGGGATAGAGATTATTTAGTATTGTCCAATCAAATCTCGGATAACAAATGTAAACTTCCACGTGGATTTGAAGCTAGATTTGACGTCTATAACTCGAATAAACACTAAGAAAGGAACTAAAAACTTACAGAAGAACAAAAATATATTTTAGTTTATTTTATAGAAAATAATGAAAAATTACATACAGGAAAGATAAGAAATGATTTTAAAGTCATATAATTATTTTTAATTTTGCAAAACAATATATTCTATCTAACAATTGTGTATTCATAAGAGTATTTCAGGAACAGAAAAACATTTAAATTTGTTACATACTGTAAGGAATGGGCAGAAAGTCCCTTCACAAAAATAAAATAATATAAAGTTACTTTATCCGGTTGTAAGAAAGTAAGGCGAATAAATTATCTTATAAAAATCCAAAGTCTGTTTAAACGGATTTTCGACCCATTTTGTATATAAATAAAATATAGAATGTAATTATTATAATGATTTATTAAATTTGTATCACTATTATAATCATGAAACGACTTCAAAGGGAATATTGACACAATTACTTTATTTTCTGTAGTATAGAAGTAACAATTTAAATACTCGGTTTTGTAAACTTATTGTCGTTTATTCGCCTTACTTTCTTACAACCGGATAAAGTAACTTTATATTATTTTATTAAAGTGTGAAGGGACTTTCTGCCCATTCCTTACAGTATATGTAACAAATTTAAATGTTTTTCTGTTCCTGAAATACTCTTATGAATACACAATTGTTAGATAGAATATATTGTTTTGCAAAATTAAAAATAATTATATGACTTTAAAATCATTTCTTATCTTTCCTGTATGTAATTTTTCATTATTTTCTATAAAATAAACTAAAATATATTTTTGTTCTTCTGTAAGTTTTTAGTTCCTTTCTTAGTGTTTATTCGAGTTATAGATCTATAAAATAAACTAAAATATATTTTTGTTCTTCTGTAAGTTTTTAGTTCCTTTCTTAGCGTTTATTCGAGTTATAGACGTCAAATCTAGCTTCAAATCCACGTGGAAGTTTACATTTGTTATCCGAGATTTGATTGGACAATACTAAATAATCTCTATCCCAGACGCTTCTCAATCTACACGCCAAACGCGAATGACGTAGCTACACGGATTATGTACAACAGGATGCGCAACTCTGAAGATTTTTAAAACTCGTTGACGTCAGAGGTGACTCCGTCTGACAGAGGGCGATACATGTTCAAGTGACGTAGAGAAAAATTGGCGGCTAAAGGAAACGATGTTAACTGTTCCGTTCGATTTTGTAAAAATAGTATGAGAAAAATGAAAAATGTGTTGTTTTTTAGATTTCCTTCGGATTCAGATAGAAGTTACATCTTTCTTTTACATCATGTGATATATACAAACATGGTAATATTAGTCTCACACCTGATAGTTTTTGGATTACTAGTAAAATAGATATCAAGCACTGGCTGGTAATTCCTCTTATAATAATAATTCCTATATTTTACTTTGTGATATGTTTAATATTAAAGATTAAATTATGTATAAACTATTACTGGCAATGTTTAGCACAAATTTTTATTCTAAGTTTACTTTGCATTACATTTTATAATTGAAATTCTCAACTTGTTACTCTTCTTTATATTTGTATCATGATTCATGGAAAGTGTTTTCAAGTACTTACTAAATATTTTAAATACTTTGTAATACTACAGATTATTTTATGTAATAATTTTGACCTGTTCACAGAATTCTATATTTGTGTTTAAATAAATAAATCATTTGTATTAATTTTCATCAAATAAAGATATAGTCACTTGTCAATAAATTGAACTTAATTTTATTTATTGATATTGGAAATTTGTTTTAAAACACTAAATTAATTTAGATTATAAATGAATTATATTAAATTTTAATATAAACTTAATTTTAAAGCTGAAATTGCGAAAATTCTAATATTTAATGCCATAAATTCGGATAAATGAAAATTACGAATAGCCAACATTCAGGGTTATTGTTTTATTGAATTACCCTGGAAGTTGGCTATTTTAAATGCGTGGTGACTCCATCTACCAGAGGGCGCCACTCAAAATTGAGTTTAATGGGAGCCTATGAGAGTTGCGCATCCTGTTGTACATAATCCGTGGTATCTATCTCACAAGTCGAGTTCGTGTAACAGTTTGAATTCCAGAATAGCAATCGTGTGAGTTGAAAACACACGAGGGAGTAGACGGATGCGAGTTCGTGTACAACACGAATAACTCGAGAATAAGGCCCCTGGTCTAGATTGCAAAATATGATATAGGTTCTTAGTTCTTCCTTGAAGTTCATATATTATTCCCAATATGACTAACCAGTTGTAAAACTCAATATATACATACCGAGGGAGTAGACGGATGCGAGTTCGTGTACAACACGAATAACTCGAGAATAAGGCCCCTAGATTGCAAAATATGATATAGGTTCTTAGTTCTTACTTGAAGTTCATATATTATTCCCAATATGACTAACCAGTTGGAAAACTCAATATATACATATATGATCATAGAAGTCCTCTTTAGGTATGAAAAAAAACTTTTTATAAATTGCTAGTAAGGAGACAACAGATAGTTTTCTAAACAAACATGCACATCTTGAAAGCATTAATGGAAAATTTAGGTCAATAATTTACTAGACAAAAATTAAAACCATATTAAAAATTTCAATGATGAGACTGACAAGACCAATATTGATTATTTTGCTTAGGATATAGATCTATTAAATACCACTTCCACTTATGTTATCAAATAAAAAGCACAATATTTGTGATGAGACTGACAAGACCAATATTGATTATTTTGCTTAGGATATAGATCTATTAAATATCACTTCCACTTATGTTATCAAATAAAAAGCACAAGAATGTTTTAAGTAATTTGAAAAATATCTAAAAAGTTGCAAGTGTACTGAATTTGTAGAATAAAGATCCTAAAGTTATCATTATACTCTAAAAATGATGATTCATTTCTGTGATGGAAAGAAAGCCTGGAAACACTGCCTCTGCTGAATAAATTGACTTTGAAATATTTAAGTGTATCACTTTAAGTTCTCCATTTAAATTTAACTTTTGACATTTCAATATATCAATGTTATCTGATAATTTTTGTGGCAAATATGAAATAGTTCAAATTTATTAGGCATTGGCCAATTAATAAAAACTGATTAGTCAGATGGCTGATAACACCGATTACTGATTATCTGCAGACTAATCACTGTAATCTTAATTTTTATTTTTGCTTATATTTAACCATTTTTGTTTTTAAACTTATTCTTTTGCTTTAAATCTTTTTGTTATTGTTCTGTTTCTAGGGAATGCATGTAATGCTTTACAAATCTATGGATGCTAATGAGAATTACTTTATGTAACTAAAAATGTTTCAATAAATGTCTTTTTTCTTCTCATACTGTATCAATCTAGTTTCTTTACAGTTTTTCTAGAACTTGGATTTTATAGTCTTATCTTTAGATATTTGTTTATATATGCTAAATATAACCAATGTAATTATTTCAAATAAGTAAATTTTATGTTTATTATTAAATTAATTACATAATAAAATCTATAATTAATGAATTTTTAACAAATAGAATTAAAAGCATCATTACTGACTTTCAGAAAATTTATTTTTGCTAATAATAATATGTTATAAGATAGTTCTCGAAGTAAAGTTCTACTAAGTCCTAATTGACTTTTGTTTCAGAAGTTTGAATATAAAAGTACTTAGTACTCTTACTGAGTGGAAAGTGGCGTCATCTGTTGACAAAAAAAAAAAAAAATTGACTTTTGTTTCAGAAGTTTGAATATAAAAGCTATCTTATTTTCTACTGTTGGATTTTTAATCTTAGTGTTATAATGGTATTAATTCAATAATTTCATATTGATTACTATAAAATTTGCCCAATTTTCTATGTTAGTGCATTGTTGTGTTAAAAATATGTTAAAAATGGGGAAAATTACATAAAAGCTGGAGTACTTGATAATTCATGATTATTTTATTAAATAAATCAAATCCTGAAATTTCTTTCATTTAGAAATGTGAAATCCTAAGATTGAAAAAAAAAAAAATCACTAGGATTGAAACCATTAATTTCAATTGGTGAATTGAAAATTTGTCTATTGGAATTAATGGTTTCTATTCTTACTGTACTTTACGAAAGTACTTATTACCATAGTAGTATATGAAATTATGTAGTTTTTTTAGTTTTGTGTTGCAGTTTTGTTTTTGAGTGGTTGCTGATTTTTTGCTGTAACAGTTGTATAAATGCAATCTGCGGTGATTCATCTACAGTCTTTTGATTGTTTTGGGATACTACAATCATAATTTTAAATAGAATATATGTAGAATTGCCATAATTTTCTGGAACTAATTCAGGGTATTTGGCAGAGGAATATCCACATGTTTTTAATTTCATTATGTAAATCAAGGACAATCAAGGTATATAAAAATGATACTGTATTTACTCAAGTATTTAATTAAAGTAAAAAATTATATAAAAATAACATTTGAGAAAATAACTTTTAAATAATGAAATACATCCAGAACCCACTTTGCATCATTTCAGTTTGCATTTTTTCCAAAGTTGCATCATAAAAGAATTAAGACACTATTTCGTTTTAAGTTGTAAAATTCCACATTTGCATTGTTCCACAAATAATTTTTCCTTTAATAATAGTGGCTCATATTATGTGGTTTTGTTTCCATTCCCAGTACACTTATTCATATTTACTCATAGTATTGCAGTATGTAAATACAAATGAAATCTATTTGCCTTCATATTCACTATCTTTTCAAATTAATAAAATCATATTCTAATATTTTCTTGTGTTTGTTAGTGCAACCAAATATAACACAACACCATATATTGAAAATTTTTGCAGAAAAACAGTTACATTAAATTAAACACTGTATATTCTTTTCTAATCATATTATTTTCTTATTTGACCAGAAACTAACCTAACCAAATATTTATTTAGTTAGGTTAGTTTCAGGTAAGCTGACATATCATACACAAGATATACTATATCCATTAGCAGTTACTTTTAAATTCCATCACAAGCTGTCAACATCTAGAAGGTTAAAGAATGGGTTTCAACTTCTCCTGAAAGGGGGAGGTGTGGGACTAGGATTTGAACCCAGATCCTGCAAGTGATGAACAATTGCTTTCCCATGCAGCCATCTGGTCAACATTTAATATATCAAATTTATAATGCTAATTTACTTGGCTCAGATCTACATCATCAGCATGGTGGCTAGTGTAAAAAAGATATATGCATTAAGTTCAAAGCTCACAAAATAGCACTTAGAGCAGTATAAAAGTATAAATTTTATTATACAAAAACGTTTTCGATACTGTGAGTATCATCGTCAGTTGTACAAATGGTTAAAAAACTTGAGAACCAAGTGGTTCTAGAACAGAACAAAAAATTAGAACAATTTAAATTTAAAAGGATTACTAAGTTTAAATATTAAAAAATATTAAAAATAAAATACAGAAAAATATAGATAATTATAACATATAACAAAAATTACAAGAATAAAATATTTCTCTAAGAGGAGAATGCAATATTAAACAGTTAGATATTTCTTCTAACAGCATATCGCCATGCTGCACTTATCCCACCTGCCTGTCTGATGTTAATAACTATCAGTCTCGTTGTGCTTAAGTATTTGTAACTTCTCTACTATAGGTAGATCTTTGCGGTTCCGTACATTCTTTACGACCTTGGCATCTTGACAGAGTACATTCGTGTTCTTTTCATACAACCTTTGTGCTAAGGCAGTACAAAAATCCCCTTTGCGGATGTTGTCCTTATGTTCAAGAATTCTGATTTTAAAATTGCGTGCGGTGGCCCCAATGTATGTTGTCCTTATGTTCAAGAATTCTGATTTTAAAATTGCATGCGGTGGCCCCAATGTTTTTTGTATAATAAAATTTATACTTTTATACTGCTCTAAGTGCTATTTTGTGAGCTTTGAACTTTGTGACAGAAAGTTAAGCAGTTTGTTTTAGCTTCAGTGACTGATATATGCATTGTTAAATCTTTTATTCTTTACAAAATATTCATGGAAATATTCTTTTCCTTTATTATCAGCACAGTGCACCATTTAATTACCATTCCCAGTACAAAGTAAGAGCACTGCACATACTGCAGATGTCATTTGCATATTTTCTATTCATTGAGCACAGTTATGCTAGTTCCATATCTTCCATATTTTAATGGCTTCTTATGGAAACTCTTATTTTGATTTGCATTGTTTCAAAGTGCATCACATATTTCAAGAATGCATCTCCAAGATACAAAGTGAGATCTGGGTCTAACTTTCAAATGTGAATGGGTCCAGATTTTGGATAATCATTGACAATGGCTGGCCCAATCAGCTGTTTTCTTTTGTCATTGGCTGATTTACATACAATTGGTATTTCTTTAAAGACGATACTTACTTCAAGATGTTGGTTTCTTTTTTAATTCAATCATAAAATTGAATATAGTTACTGAAAATTGCATTAATTTTTATATGTGCATGACTTTCATTATCACTTTGCCTTATTAAATATCTGTATTTTTCTTTAAGAGCATCAAAGATTGGTATGCAAAGTTTAAAGAGATTGGCAGTGTTGGTGATCTTAAAAGAATTGGTAGGCCTAATGTGAATGACAAGGCTGTGAATGAAGCTTTACAATAAATCATCAGAAATCTATTTGTCATGATTCATATAAACTTGGCATACCTCAGAGAACAGTAGTTAAAATTTTGCACAAATGATTCATATATATAAAACAATCTGCAATTTATATATATATATAAACTGCAGATTGTTAATCCACCTTAAAATCAAATGATTGTCCCCAATGTGCTTCTTTTGCTATGGAAATTTTGCAACATATTGATGAAGGCCAGTGTTGACACAATGTGATTTCTACTCAGTGCTCTGAATGTCAAAGTGAAGACTAATATTCTTAGATATGTTTTTTCTTTTGATGAAGTTATCTTTCATACCTCTGAGAAGATAAATATATATATAATGTTTGCATTTGAGGATCACACATTTTATTTTAGAGAAAGAGATGATCAACTCTAAAATAAATGTTTGGTTTGGCCTAATGCCCAACAAGGCTATTGGACTTTTCTTCTTTTACTGAAGAAAAGCAAATATTTATCTTGGCATGATGGAACTATATGTTTAGGCTTGCCATATGTCTGGGTTTGGCCTGGTCTGTCCTGGATTTCAATAGTCGTCCGGGGCTTTATAATGTCCTGGATTTCAAATTCAATTATCTGTCAACATTTTTTATTTAGCTCCATCGACTCTTTTATTGTGTTAAATAGCACTCGCGCAGCAACAGGTACAAATGTTGCACATGCGCAATAACATAAATCAGATGAGGAGCAAAAGAAACAGCTGACTGAACTAGTAAGATATTGGCAATGAGTCTCCGATTGTTTATTGCATATTTATTTTATTTTATATCAATAAAGTTTTATATAATATTATAAATTACTATAAAACCATATAATTGTTTCAGGTTACTTTGAATTTTTCTTCTATTTCAGAATAAATCAAAAAGCATTTTATCAATTTATTCTTTTAATATTATATAATTTTCAAACGGAGATATAAGAAAAATTTATTATAATTAGGCTTGCCATATGTCCGGGTTTGGCCCGGACTGTCCTGGATTTCAATAGTCGTCCGGGATTTTGTCCAGGGCTTTATAATGTCCTGGATTTCAAATTTTATTCATTAAATTATCTGTCAACATTTTTTATTTAGCTCCATCGACTCTTTTATTGTGTTAAATAGCACTTGTTCAGCAACAGGTACAAATGTTATACATGCGCAATAACATAAATCAGATGAGAGGCAAAAGAAACAGCTGATTTAATGGCAATGAGTCTCCGAAACCTGGACCCAGTCACAAATGAAAGTGACAATTTTACTTTTAAAAACAAATGTTATACATGCGCAATAACATAAATCAGATGAGAGGCAAAAGAAACAGCTGATTTGATGGCAATGAGTCTCCGAAACCTGGACCCAGTCACAAATGAAAGAGACAATTTTACTTTTAAAGTTGTCTTTTAATGTTGTTTGTACAATTTCCTTTTATTTTAATAAAATAATTGAATAAATATAATATACGGGAGACCTTTTTTAATATAAAAAGTCATATTAAAAAAGATCTCCCATATAAGCGTCCTGGGTTACGTCCAGAAAATTATGGCAACTCTAACTATAATCTATGGAGTAATTGAACAGCTCTATTAAGTGAAAAATAAATTTTTTATCTTTATTTTCGAAGACCTTTCAGCTTAACTTCTTCAGAAATAAAGATAAAAAATTTATTTTTCACTTAATAGAGCTCTTTGATTACTCCATAGATTATAGTAAAGAAGATAGTGAAAGTAAAAAGTAAGATTATAAACAAAGTAAAATTTATATTATCCATCTAATAATAATATCAAAAATATTCATAATACAGTAATACCTTAATATGATTAGCTATCACTTATAAATATGAATGAGAAAAATAATATCTATCACAAATAAACTCAAAGCATATTCAAATAGATTAATTTAAGTTTATTACTGTTTTAATACATAATTATTTATTAAGTTTAAGTTAATTTTGAATATACTTTGAGTTTTTTCTGATTGAACTTAATACACAGGGTGGATTTCCATGAAATAATATATATTTTTAGATTATAATTTTTTATCTAAATTACATTGCCTTCAATTTACCAGTATATAGGTTTTATAGAGCTTGATATACATAAATTTAAAGAAACTTTTCAAATCCATTGATTAATAATTAAAAATGAACTATGAAAAAATGTTTTTATTAATCATAAACTATCAAGTCTCTGCCTATAAGCACTTTAAGAAGGAAAAAACTATAAATTTATTATATGTATTGAGTGACTAATAATAAATTTGTTATTTTTTCTGCTTAAAGTGCTTTATAGATTTCTTGTATATTTTTATTTCCTAGGGAGTATCATAAACTATTTCATACTGTTAGGAGAGAAAGGGGGTAAGATTTGTGACGATAAATGATATAGGGGAGGGAGTGGTCATGCAGATTACATATCACACTATAAAAAGGGTTAGTTTTATGTTTCTATTATTAAAGATTTTTTTTAATAAAATATAAAATGTTTATGCTTACAAAGTAAATCTTCAAGGATAGTAAACAACATATATTCTTAATATATGCCAAACAAATTCTTACTGTAACAGAAAAACACATCAAAACTGCTTGTTCCACTGTATACATCCACCAAATTTTGTTACATTTTATCCAATACACAACACGTTAGAGAGCTCTGAACATTAGATGTTATTTATGGCCACCCTGTATTTCTATGTAATTAGAGATAATAAGCAATAATCATTAGGCGTATATATTCAATGTTTCTTTCTTGAATCAATCTTACCCTTTTCATTTGTCAGCACTGAAAAATGTTCTGTCTGTATACATTATGGAGAATATTTATGGTTCTCTCTATTTGTTTCCTTAATTCGAATAGATCCTTGTTGTAACTTATATTTCTATATTTCTTTTCTATCTCATACCTCTCTCTCTCTATCTTCTCCTTTCTCTATCTCATTATAATTATGGTTCTTTGACACTTTAAAAGCCTATTTCAATTCTTTCTCTTACTAAGGATTTATTTTAGACAGATCTTTAGTCTTTGTATCAAGGCTATTATTCCCATTTCCTTTATATATCCAGGATTCTTCTAACCAAATTGTTATGAGTAAAGGTATATAAAGCAGCATCATGGAAAGTAATCCATCTATTTTCTTTTTATTCTTTTCTGAATTTTACTTCTATTGATACTATAATCAGATTACTTCTATACATAAGCATTGGAATCAGCATCAGATACAGAATCATCCTATTATTCTTTAACAGATTCTCATTACTAACATACCCACTATTTTCAATCCAGCATCTGCTTGTTTCACAACTTCACCATCAATGCAAGCTTCTCTCTCTCTGAAACATACTTCCTAAATACATAAACTCATTTATTTCATTAAATCTAGACTCACACTTTTCTGAAACAACCACTTTAATCTTCCCGAGATTTATATTCATCCATTTCTCCTCACATACCTCATTCAGTTGAACAACATTCGTCCTCAGATCTTGTTCATTCTCAGAAAAGAATAGTATCATCCACATATAGTAAACAACACACTTTCTCATCACCCATCTTCACATATAATTATTTCACCACAACTTCTCTCACACATCTATGAACACATTTAAACAGTCATGAGAATTTCATATGCCCTTACCTCACCCTTTCATCAATTGCAAACATATAAACATATATTTCTATTCTGACATATTTACACACACATCTGTAAGAATACATTACATAGACCAGTGCCGGTACTGATATATGAAGTGCCTTTGTGCAGAAACTAATGTTAGCAGAAACTGATTTCGTGCCCCTGCAATAAATTATTTAATATTCAAAACTACATTATTATTTTACAATACCATTTTGTATTAAATATTTATACGCTAGTGTCATTTTTTTAATTTTGAAAATTAAAAATTTGTTTCTATAATCTGATGTAAAATATTAAGTACTTTTTAAAAAATTAATTTTTTTCATTGTATTTTTTCCAACAAGGAGGTGCACAACCTGCACACCCACTTCCGCCAGCCCTGATGTAGACAATCTCAACCAGCCATTTAATCATATATTCCTAAACATTTTCCACAGTTTATTCCTATTCACTCAGTCATATGCATTCTCAAGATTTACAAATGCAAAGAATATCTTTTTCCTCATAGAGAAATACTTCTCCACAATCCTATACAGTAAGAAAATCTACATATCTTCTTCCACTCTTGAAGTCACACTACATATCTTATTCTCTCTCATCAAAGAGGGTGCCTAATGAGCTCAGGTAGTCAATCAACATATGGGAGTCAAAATATTTAGAAAAATTCATTTGATAACTAAGTTAAATTATTATTTTTGGTCTCCAATAAACAGTAATATATTGGAGTTGTCCTAGTTTAATTACTATTTGGATTTATAAAAACATTAGGCCAAATAATAAAGATGGATGATTCCTGAAAAAATCTTGATTTTAATTAAAGGGTATAACCACTAAGATTTGGAAAAGAAATTTTACATTTATCTTATTGTGTATTTTGCATTTATATAGTCATTTATATGTTATCTTTTTATATGTTATACAGTATTATGCAGCATTTTTAAATTTTTAGTTTATTAAATCATGAATTGTATGAAGAGTTTTTCTGAAATTTTTTTTGCCTATGCAATGAGAAAAATAAGTTTTAAAAATCTTTATATTTTTATATAAAAGAAATGATTGTCATCATCATATAATAAATTTTTGCATATTAAATTGAAAATCAACACTTGTCAGCAAATTTTATTTAGTTGAATACTCAGTTGGCAAATTGAATTTAATTAAATGCTCAGTTAGCAAATTTGTTATTAACACCCTCCCACTAACCATTATTTGGATGTGCTCCTGCTTATACTAAAACATAAGATAGCAATGAAAATAGCTATATGTAATTTAATACAATGGTATCTCAGTATACATCTTTAATCCATTCCAGATCCTTGGACTTATACCAAATAGGACGTATACCAAACGAATTTTTCCCATAAGGAATAAAGGGAAAATGATTAATCCGTTCCCATGAAAAAAAATCCTATTGTTATTGGCATATTATACATTGATGGGGTTGTATAAAATAATTTAAACACTCCTTAATACTAAAATACATAAATACAAAAGCAATTACAGTATATGAAATAAATGAAAATTTAATCTCGCTATCTTGTTGAGAAGAGTCTACTAGGATGGTGTTGAGAAGGGAGGAGGAGGAGGAGATGTTATTGTTTAGAAGGAGCATCTGCTTCCAATAAAATGTCAGGAATCTGAAATTCTGGTGTTTTTTTCTCTTTCAATTTTCTGTTTCTTTTCTCTTCTTGGACTTGCTCACCAGAGATAAGTTCAGTAGCAAAGCAGTTGCTGAATAGCTATTTTGCAGTGGCGCTTGTAGCAATATAACTGAACGGTGAAGGTGATAAATCTAACATCAAAATGGCAGCAAATAGTGTAACAACCAAATTGTCGATTATTTCCTCGATTTATTTATGCTGGAATCTGGAAAATATTACAATATTAAAAAAACTGTTGTTATTAATTACCATTTTCCATTTCATTTTTCGTGTTCATCCACGAATACATCGAATCGCATATTTCCATGAAGTAAAGTTATTTTTTCCATGGAGGCTGCTATCTTGTCGATTAGGTCTGCAGCTACACTCTATTCCACTGCGAATTCTAACTTAGCAGTGCTGCGCACTAAATGGCAGCAGTGCATTCAGTAGTGGTTGGCTAACTTAGCTATCACAGCCACTACTCTACTGAACTCACCTCTGGTTTGACTTTTACTAAAAATCTGTCCAAAGAACTTTGCTTCTGCCTTCTCCTCAGGATGTTTTGGAAATATGAAATTATAACAAGTCATAACATTATGACTTGTTATAATTTTTATATAAGGAAAGTGTTTTTTAAGAGAATTTGTATGAGTCTATTGTATACAACAACATACTCATATAAGTTCTAGCATGTGAGTTGGTCGTATTCCAAACAAATGTTGAATATCAAACAAAATTTTTCTCATCCAAATAGGGCATATACCAAGTTGGACTTATTCCAAAGAGGACATATACCAAGTACCACTATATATATTTTTCATATAACATATCAAACAGTATTTTAAAAATCAAGTGACTACAATTGAATATAACAATAGAGAGAATCCTACTTCTATTATGAATGATTTATTTTTATGCTAAAATCAATTTCAGATTTTATTACATTTTCTATTAGAAAAAATATCTGAAAGAAAATTTTGAGATCTTATTAAGAATAGAATACTGTATAAAATGTTATTTTCATTTTGAATTTTATAATCTAAATTAAAAATTATTTACAGAAATCTACAGATACCAGATTTATTCTTGTCTAAGGGCATCAAAGCTGTTGAGAGAGAATGAAAACTCTCTGAGTGAAGTGAGTGAAAATGAAGATTCTTTCACTCATATTTTTACAAAACATCTTCCCAAAGATAAAGCATTTGAGTAAGCCCGCTATACTCTTTCATAAAAAAAATCATCTTCCCAGCCACATTTAGCAGGCTTAAAACTACCATGATTCTTATATCCTTCTGTTACACTTCTTATAGATGAAGTTAATAGCCAGTCCAATTACTTGGAACAACACCATTCATCTAACACAGCTTACATAAGTGCTACAGCTATTTCGCAATAGACTGCGATCAAACTTTATCACTACCATGACCTTAATTAGTCTACATAGGACATTTACCAAATTTCAAAGTACCATATTTACTACATGTAAAATATATTCTTCCACAATGATTTTTTATCTTCATGCTCATTTTCAACCATTGCATTCATCTTGTTCTCATCACTTCCATCTCCATTTCTTCTCTCTTTACAAATGGCTTAAAAAGCTCATGAAAATATCTTGCTTTCTATCAGCTATCCTAGATTCATCTTACAGATCAAGAATAAAGAACATAGATTTACTTCCTAGAGAAGGCACGACTATATACGTGTCATCTACCTGTACGGTACGACGGAAGACCTGGGGACTATATTCTTGTATGTTTCCCATGTGAAGCTTATAATACATCCCATCTATAAATTCTGTTAAACCAAATAGTACAACAAAATACAAGACTATCAATATACAGTATCTTCACTGCTCAATTTCTTAATGAAATTATGTGATAAGGATCCCCAACTAGAAGAAATTATATCAGTTTGTGATTTCTAAAATCTGTATCCATCCATCAAAGTAAAAACCAGCAACCCCACTCTTTTGCAGATTCATACTAGAAAATCTAGTTGATACAGACTTCAAGCCAGCAGGTGTCCATGAGTTGTGAAACATAATTTGCCATGCTTCCTACTTCCCTTTACAGGATAGTTTTTTAAATGGTAAAAAGATATATTGGTTGTAAATTCAATGGCTGGAGTGACTGCTGAGCTCAAGTTAAGGCACAGAGAACTTTCCTTGACATCACACTAGAAAAAGATTTTCACTATACTTGACATGTTGATGACATTTTCCTATCTAGTTTAGTCGTAAATTCTTGCACATAAGTTTTGCCACAATTTTTTTTATTTATGAATAAATTTAATAATTCTTTAGGATATTAAAGAGATATTTTTGTTTATAAATTAAAAAATATTAAATTGGTCACTCAAAGGTACCTCTTCTTGCTTTGATGTAGTTGCATAATCTCTCTGACTATTCGTCTATTGCATTATGCAAATTCTTCAAAGGAAATTTCTCCTATTCCCAGAGAAGGGTTTTCTTCAGATCATCAACACTGCTATGGTGTCTTGCACACACTTTTAGCTCCAACTTTGATATGTTATAATCTAGTGGATTCAGACTTGGAAATGCAGCAGGCCATTCTTCACTAAAGATGAAGTTGAGAATGTACTGGGTTAGTCACTTCTGGATAACTTTGGCATTGTGTGATGGAGCAGAGTCTTGTTGGAAGAACCAGTTAATATGGTTAAAAAGATCAGCATTTAGTGACTTTACAATTGGTTCTAAAATTTCTTCCATGTAGTTCTTTGCATTTATTTCCACACCCTGTGGTACAAAATACAATTTCACTTTTCTATGCTAACTGATTCCACACCATACCATCACTGAAAGCTGGTTTCTGGATTCTGATACTTTTCCAAACTTCTGAGAATCTCTTTTCTTAACTTAGCATAAACATGGTGTTTTCCACACCCTGTGGTACAAAATACAATTTCACTTTTCTATGCTAACTGATTCCACACCACACCATCACTGAAAGCTGGTTTCTGGATTCTGATTCTTTTCCAAACTTCTGAGAATCTCTTTTCTTAACTTAGCGTAAACATGGTGTTTTGCTTATTAAATTTTTGCTCAATTGTGAAGATTTTCTCATAATTGAAAATAATGTTTTTGTTGCTGTTATCAGCATAATGTTTTAATAATGCCCAACTTGATTCTTTTTTGCTGAACATTTAAAAAATGGCATATCCCTCGCTTTAAAACATTAAGTTTAAAGTCTTGTTTTAAGACTCTCTGAACTGTTGACCTTAACATGTTCATTTGCAGAGCCAATTTTTTTGATTATGGCAAGCATTTTGTCAAATTTGTTCATGTAGAGCATTATTGGCATTTGGTGTTCTTTTCCTTCTCAGTATACTGGATCTGTTTTGTCACTAACATTGTCTGTCTCCAATACCTACTTATAACATCATATACCATTCTTCTTCCAATTCCTGTGTTTTTTAACAACTTAAAAATTTCAAATGGTTTCCTTTCTTACTAAAGGTAGCTATAAAATTGCATTACAACATGACTTTTTTTTTTTGCCACAATTTTATTTCTATTAGAGATTCTAAAAAAAATCTTTTGTTTACAAGATAACATAGCAAAGAAGATATGTGCACATGTGGTCTGCATATTTTTCCATTCTTGTGATATTTAGCACTATTTGAATTTTATGCAGGAATTTATGACCACACTAGATAGTTTTAGACTGACCAGGAACCAGTTAAACGGCTAACAGAAAACTTGACAGACTAGACATCTGGACCAAACTACAATAGAAAAATGTGAAAAAATCTTTTGTTTACAAGATAACATAGCAAAGAAGATATGTGCACATGTGGTCTGCGTATTTTTCCATTCTTGTGATATTTAGCACTATTTGAATTTTATACAGGAATTTATGACCACACTAGATAGTTTTAGAGTGACCAGGAACCAGTTAAACAGCTAACAGAAAACTTGACAGATTAGACATCTGGACCAAACTACAATAGAAAAATGCACTTTCTGGATGTTGATATAAAAATTGAGGGTTCCTGCTACAACACATCAGTTTACAGGTAACAGAAGTAACATTCAGAGCCATTTATATCAGAAATACTTATTTAATTTAGAACAGTACAAACTGGTGACTTCATGCATTTTTTAAGAGAGCTCTGAGTACTGTTCTGTGAAAGAAGTGCAAGAAGAGAAAGCAAACTGTCCTGCTATACAGCAATGCTATGCCAATTGAATACCATTATATATGGCTCTTAATGTATTTTTACAACTGTTAAATAGAATAAAAAACCATAAGCACTAAAAACAGTAAATAAAACAGTGCGCTTTTAGTGCTTATGGTATTTTTTTTTATTGCCTTATAAATGAAAAGATAAGTAGTAGTTTTAAGTTTTAAAAAATTAAAAGATTGTTAAATAGAATCTCCAGATATTAGAATAACTAAGAGAATGAAGAGTCACATACAAAAGGAACAACACAATTTTCCAACAATTGAGAAATGACAAGTCTTCATTTCAACCCAACATGAGGTCAGATGACTACCAAATTTATGTTAGAAATAACAGCTTGAAAAAGATAGAAATGTAGTAGGATACACTAAATGCAACCCCTACCCCAGATTAAGGAATACCAGAAGGATAAAACTAACACAGCCCTAGGAACAAGAGAATTGGAACAAGACTTGAAGATTGGATAGATTGACTGGAAGTTAAAATAATACAAAATATCAGGAGAGAAAACATGGGATTTATATTCCCATGTTTTCTCTCCTGCTATTATTATTTTTATTATTATTATTATTTCCTGCCAATATTATTTTTAGCATCCTCTATAATATTAAGCAGTCCCTTAATATCATAGAGGATGCTAAAAATACATTGTTGTTAATCAGAATGAATCTGTACTATCTCCAAAATGTGGTTCTTAAATTATTGCTAGTACAATATTATGATGTTAAACACACCATACAAACTATCATACAACTCTTAAAATAACAAATGTTTAAGTATTTAAACATTAGTTATTTGAAATATAAGCACAAACTATACTGGCTTGATGATGATAATGATCATTACAGTACTCTTTACCTGTGAAGTTGTTTTAATTGCTGTTTATTTTCATATTAATCTTGAACAAGTGCACATGTTCAAAAGACCTGTGAAGTTGTTTTAATTGCTGTTTATTTTCATATTAATCTTAAACAAGTGCACATGTTCAAAAGTTGTTATTATAAGCTACAGTGGTGACAACTTTTAATTTTTCATAGGGGCAAAAGTTGTTAATATTCAAATATTTATATAGCTTTTCATGAGAAATTACCTTTTACTTTAAACTCTCCTTAATTTGTAGTCTCAATAAATATTTTAAACTTGTTTTTATTCATTCCTCCAAGACAGAAAAAATATATATGGTATATTGAATATATATATTTATCATTAAACTTACAGTAACACAAAAATGAATGATCATTTTGATATTAATGATTATTTGCATTTATGATAAGTTTGCACTGTTAAATATAAAATAACATGAGATATTTTTGCTGATTTCAAATTTCTACAGGAATAACTGCCCTTGTGAAGTCAGCACCTATGAGTAGCTTCATATTTGTTATCTAATATTAATTTTATAAGTTTTTAATATTTATTTACTTATCTTCATTTGATTTTATTTTATCCATTTTTACACTATTAGTTTTATTTCTTCACATTTAGTTAATTTCTTTAGTTTTATAATTATTAATAATATTTCCCTGCATATTTTTATAACAATTCTTGAAACCTACATGATTCTTATTAATTTTTAAACAAATAAGTATTTTTGATTTTTATCATAAAACACAATGTAATTCTTTAGCACTTGCTCCATTTTCTAACCCAATAGTGTTAAAAGTAATTAATAAATCAAGAATTTTTCAAAGTTTCTTAATTGTTTTTTTGTAATGTTAGACATATTAAATAAACAATTTGGATAATAGTCTCAGTTCTCTATGTAATGGTTACTTGAAACTTCAGCTTGTAAGCTGAAATAATTGAAAGTGTTCCTTTAATTGCAATAAAGTACAAGCAATCCCCAAAATATAGATGTGACATATGTAGGTTAATTTTAGTTAAGAAGCGAGACCTAAACTCAGTCTCTTCCTGAAAAATTGAAGGTGTGGGACTCAGAATTGTATCCAGATCCTCCATGATGGTAAGCAACTGCTTTACTATGCAACTTATATGCTTATTCTTAAATATATTTATTTTTAATGTTAAGTCTTTGTGATCCACTAATACTTTTATAATATATGCTCTGATATACATAAATTCGTGGATTATTGTAAATTAATGTAGGATTTCGTGGAATGATACACCTAAGTTGGGGACTGCTATTATTTTTCTGCTGAGTGCTAGACTGTCTTATACTTTATTATTCCAAAGTGGCAGAATTTTTACAACCTTAAATAAATATAATATACTAACATTTAAAATAAAGCTAGTATAACAAGCATTTGTTCAACATGGTGAAAAGAGGGACTGCTATTATTTTTCTGCTGAGTGCTAGACTGTCTTATACTTTATTATTCCAAAGTGGTAGAATTTTTACAACCTTAAATAAATATAATATACTAATATTTAAAATAAAGCTAGTATAACAAGCATTTGTTCAACATGCTGAAAAGAATAGGCCGGATACTCCCTCGACGCGACGCGAAAACGCCCGCCTAGTTTTATCGATTCTTACCTATTATTTGAATGATACAGACTGGACTATACATATTGTATACAATGTGTGAATTATTTGCGTGAGTATAGCTAATAATCATAATTCTATACCGCTTAATATAATATACTGTATTGTAAATTACTCAATTAAAATAATAGTTTCAAGTACCGTATGACTGCCATTGGCTACTTGTTTTTTATCGCTTACAGTATCGCTACCGATTGGCACTTTTTTCGGAAATTTTCGTGCGGTTTCCGAAGTATATGATAAAGGATTAAAGATTCATTATTTATCTTTAGGGTTTTTACCCTAAAGATAAAGAATGAATGGTATACCGAATGAATCTTTAATCCGGAATCTTTAAGTCGGGCTTACGTGTGGGCGAGAATCTGGCAACGCGAAGCGCGGCGTCATTTGTATACAAATTGAAGATTCGCCCCCCACCGACTAATGTATAAAATACTGACAATTCCGTTATGTTAAAGATTCACTCCAAAAACTATACATTAGAGAATTGAAGATTCGCCGCCCACCGACAGAACTACGTGATCTAAAACTATCTGACCGCGGCGCGACTGGACGCGACGTCGCGCTTCGCGTTGCCAGATTCTCGCCCACACGTAAACCCGATTTTTACCTAAATGACCTGTGGGTGGGACTAATCTTTGATTCTTTTAATTAAGATGTAGCTCTTAAATTGTACGATAAACGGCCAATCAGAAGCGATAAAAATCGCTAACGGCAATCATAATAAAAATTTATGGCAATTTATTTTCTAATTGGAGATGATTAGAGGTGACTACCGATAAGAGAATATAATTAGGAAGAAATCGTTAACCCAACAATAAAATTGAATAAGAATGATACGAATGAAAATCTTACTCGAGATTTAGCTCTACTTTTTACTCTTTAAGACTAGGATCATCAAAATACGATGAACTTTCTCACAGAAACATAGGCCAATCGCATATCATTTTCAGAATATAAGGCTGTATTTCAGTTTTATAACTTTCACAAGTTTTATTATACTGTACGCATGACTATATTTTTAAAAAACAGTTGCAATTGCCATTTTTATTTATAGCTCCGTCTGGTGGTGAAAAAATTCGAATCTCGTTAAAATGAATTAGATATCACGTGATGATATAATAAAAATCGTTATGAAATGCGTAATCACGCGGCACTAAGACTGGTGGTGAAAAAATTCGAATCTCGTTAAAATGAATTAGATATCACGTGATGATATAAAAATCGTTATGAAATGCGTAATCACGCGGCACTAACGTTAGAATGATAAGAGCTTGGAATCACAGTGGCCAAATTGCGAATCTTTGGTATCTTCAATGTGACTCCATATAGAAATTGCAATACCGGTAAATTGCGAATTTTAGCCTCAAATTGTTATCGGTAATTCGGTAAATTATGTACATATAGTAACTATAATACACTTTTTTGTACTTATCGCTGGGCCACGGTCTGTTAATGTAAATCACCAATTATGTTTAGCGTATGGAACCCATTTGGTTGTGATCAAAGTTCTGTGTAACAGAAATGATATAGTAGTAGATGAAACTGAAGACGAAGAATCGGAATCTGTTGGATCAGCTGAAGACGATTCTGACAACTCCGACGAAGATACTGAATATAATGGCGGGGTTTTAAAAGTAATATAGGACGTGGTCAGTAGTTCTCAAACAAATTCTGTACAAAATGTAAATTTCCGTTCTCATAAACAAAATACGAAAAGTAGTAAAAATATTTCACAAGTTACTAATAAAACATGATGATATACAGTATTACAAAAACATGTAAAGAAGAAATTGGTAAGGAACTTTCCTTAATTCTAGATTGCGAAAAAAAAGATGGAACAGTTTGCTCGCTATGTTAGAACGTTTTCTAAGATTCAAAACTATGCCAGTAAAAGTCTGATAGATTTAAAATTAGATATTAATTTTAACGACAATGATCTTCAATTGTTATCTGATATAGTATTAGCGTTAAAACCAATAAAAGTTGCTGTTGAAACACACTGTTCTGAAAATTTTAATTTATATATCGCCGATGTTACACTAAAATTCATGCTGGACGAACTAACTGATCAGAATACGATGTTGAGTAATGAACTTAAGGAGGTCACGATATATCGTATAAAAGAACGACCAACTGTTTATTCAGATATTTTGCAACATCTTTTCGATACTGATCTTAATAAGTGGGAAGATGAGGATTTTGGAATTTCTAATAAAACAAGTAAAACTACAATCAGAAATAAAATCGTGGAATTGCTTGAACGCATATAGCCGTGCGATAAAAACGATACGTATATTACGGTCAGACAGCTTGAAACAGAAATAATGGCGGCCGGATGGCCGAGTGGTAACGCTGTCGGCGTGCCACGTAGGACGACCCGGGTTTGGTCCCGGATTTTTTCGGGGTACTGGGCCAATCCCCGTCCTTCACCATCCGGCCCCCTTCCACGGGTGTGGGTGCAGCTCGTTCCCCGTCCTTCACCATCCGGCCCCCCTCCACGGGTGTGGGTGCAGCCCCCCGTCCTTCACCATCCGGCCCCCCTCCATGGGTGTGGGTGCAGCCCATAGTTGGAACTGGCCCCGCCCCCTTAATAATCTTTCTGATTGGAAAGGGGTCGTAAAATATGCAAAAAAAAAAACAGAAATAATAAATGTAGTTGATTCCGAACAATTCCTTCGACATCTGCAATTACGTTATCCACGAAAGAGAAATTTAACTTATTGATCAAAAGAAAACAGAAATACAACACGATAATCCGCCTCTGGCACAAAAGTAAAAAATATTAAAATAGTTAAAAAAGAACTGGAGTATTTTCAACAGGAAAATATAAGAGGGAAATATATTCAAATAATGTACGATTCTTTAATAATTATTAAATCAACAAGTGTGGAATTTGAAAGAGTTTTTTCTAGGGCTGGATTATTTTGTACAAAAATTAGATCACAATTAGGAGACCAAAGTGTTGATCAGTTATGTTTCTTACGTGCTTATTTTACATGTTGACAAATAGATCACGTATTTAATTATATATATTGTAATTGTTTTCATTGTGAAAAATTATTCATGCATAAGTTTACTTATAATTTGTTATAAAATTGTTGAATTTTATTTACATAATATAAATAAAATTCAGCAATTTTATAACAAATTATAAGTATATTCAGAATACAATTTCTTTTCATATACTTCTGTCACAGTATATAAAAATGAAAGAAATTTTATAACAAATTATAAGTATATTCAGAATACAATTTCTTTTCATATACTTCTGTCTCAGTATATAAAAATGAAAGAAAATGTCTTATTATTATGAATTTTTTTTTCATATTCACGGTTTAAAGAATTCCCGGTAATTTACCGGTATACCGGTTTTGTTTGAAAATTATACCGAATTACTGGTAATAGAAAAAGTCGGTAAATTAGCAATCACTACCTCCATACCACCAAAGTTAATAGATCGATAGTCAATAGCTGGAGCAAATATCTTCCTAATTTAAAAAATAATAATACAGTAATATATTTGTTAGAAAAAGTCGGTAAATTAGCAATCACTACCTCCATACCACCAAAGTTAATAGATCGATGGTCAATAGCTAATATGGAGCAAATATCTTCCTAATTTAAAAATTAATAATACAGTAATATATTTGCAATTTGTCCATTTATTGTAAAAAGTAGTATAAAATATATACGAAATAAATGGGTGTGAAATGTATAATAAACAATTTTTGAAACCACGGTTAAGATTTTCCGAAAAAACTGATGCGGCTTTCATCGACCTAGAAAGAAACTGGTGACGGCTCTCAAATATTTTAGATTCTCCTACGTAGCTGGTAGTGACACGAAGTTTCGCCACCCTTGATATATTGTATATTAATATAATCGATAAATGCTTTCATTAAGTTTTTTTCACTAATGGCCGGCAAAACAATTTAATTTGTCACCAGTAGAGGCTCCGGAATTCAAACCAGTGGCGGCTCGCCCATAAGGACTGCAGGGATGTAGCCCTCCCACCAAAATGAAAACATTTTTAAATTATTATAGCTATTACATGACTATACGATTATTTCACAAAAACATATTTTTTCCGTTCGTAGTATATTTATTTTTGAATTGTAAGTACTAGGTACTGTACCTCGATAGGCGCTCTGTACGCGTGTATTGTATTTTAAATGTATGTATATATATATTTTTGTTTTTTTTTCATGCAGAAAAAAAATTACATTAAAAAATTAGAATAATGTGGCATAATAATAAATATAATAAATTATAGATTATTTGGAAATATATATACTTATATACAAGAAAGTGATTCAGAATTTGATTAAAAATATTAATACATTTCAATAGAGAATTTAAGTTTAGGTCAGAAATGTCATAAATTTATAAAAAGTTCTGTTTCATTATTAAAAGAGATGTTGAAAAAATGAATAGCATGCAAAATAAAACATTTATCATTACTTCTTTTTATTTAAAATAAAAAAATAATAAGTTGAACACAAGTTAATATTTAATATCAATATCAATGATTTTCTAGCTCTCTCTAAATAAACATAAGTCAGTATACTTGCTTAAGTTATTTACATAAAATGACATGCAAAAATATATAGTACTTTTCACATTTTCCAGAGAAAAAGTTTTTAATTACATAATTAATATTCTAATGCTATAAAATAAAAATATATTACTCCTTCAAATATATTGTTGGAATATATTATATTATTTCTTTCATATTTATAAAGTATTCAATGTGATCAAATAATAAAACATTTAAAAATAAAACATATATGAATTAAATGTGATTGACAATGATCATCATCTTTCTCAAAGATACAGGATGATTTTATGAATAGTTATATCAATAATTATTTTGTTATTTAAGGGTCTTTCTTCTGATAAGCCAGATTATAATATATAAAATAAATAATAGCTATATATATATGAAATAAGCACTTTAAATAAATATAATAATTTTTTGAAAGCTTTTATCAAATATAAAATATAGAAAGCATGATATTTATTATAATATAATATAAAATGCATTGATTGCATTTATTAAATATTAAATCTCAATTATATGAATAGGGAAAAACTGTCAAATTTTTATAATTGAGAATATGCTCTACATGAAAATAGTCAATGTTCTACATTCCATTTGTAAGATGTAATTTTGAAAAATTTAATTTTTTAAGTTTGTCAAAAATTAAGAAAGATAATCTTTGATGATTTCAGCATTGTTTTTTATAATATATCAGTATTAGTAATCTATATATAACATTAGTGTCTCTAATCATCATAAATAGAATACTTTTAAAATTTTGTGATAATATCATGATAAATAGAACTCAGTTATTTAACAATTTTATTGAATTTTAAAGATTAGTTATCTTCTTTATTAATTTTTAACATAATGATTAATATTGTATGGTTTGCAAGTTAAAACATTTATAAAAATTAGCAAAAAATTATTAAAGTTCAAAATTAAAATATTAAGGTTTTTAGTGCAGTATTTTCCTTTACAAAGAATTAAATTTTACTTTTATTGTAATGCAATCATTTTATGAATGATGATGATAATATAGCAAATCTCATAACATTTTCTGACTTTACACATAATTCATTTGGATTAAAAAGTGGCTATTTTCAGTTTGTTCAATAAATAGTCTAACAATTAGAGAAATGTTACATAGTGATAGTGCATGCAATAAGAAGGAAATCTGTGATTCATTTATAAATTTATATCTTCTTATCACATACATTATTGCTATATAATAAGGGTGGGAAAATTGTGGCTTGCGAGCCATATGAGTCTCCTTGATATCTTCAATGTGGTTCCATATCATGAAAGTCAATAGCTAATATGAAGCAAATATTTATTTAATTTAAAAAAGAAACATATTTGTAATTTTTCATTTATTGTAAAAAGTAGTATGCATCTATACAAACTAAATACATGTGAAATATATAATAAACAATTTTTCAAACCACTGTTAAGATTACCTGAAATAATTGATGTGACTCTCATTGACACAGAAAGAAACTGATTCTGGCTCTCAAGTATTTAAGATTCTCCTATGTGGCTCTTAGTGACTTGAAGTTTGTCCACTTCTGCTATATAATGCTCTTCTAACTGCTGAACAGTTACTTAAAATATTTTAAAATCAATCATCTTACATAATTCAAGCTAAATGTTTTATCAACAGAATTATATACTGTTGATGAAACACACTGAGAACCATAGTGATTTTTAGAATTTGGTATCACTAAACAAATTTGGAATACTTGAGTGTTCCAGTACAATTAATAATAAGAATTATTGTTATATATATAGTTCTATATAGTGCTTCATATACAAATTATGTTAATTCATATTGGAAATCAATATTGTAATACAGACTGTCTATGATTTTGTAGGTCTGTACTTATGTAGAGATTCCCTAATTTACAAGAAAAATATACTGATTGAAGTGGATAAAGTTATAATGCTAATGAGGAGATGAGCATTTTTCTGTTATTTTATTTTATTTTTTTATTTATTAATACTACATTACCAATTGTTCACTTGTAACATTAGATAAGCCCCCAAGAAACAAATATAAAAACAAAAAATAATTGTAAATTGAACAGATAAGTAAACACAAATAATTAATTTTTGTTAGCATAAGTTGGGGCACGAATAAAAAAAGATCTAGTATATTTTTCCATTCTCTGTTTTGCAATTATTTGGAATATTTTTCTATTCTTTTTTCTTAATTTCATCATTTATCATATGTACATGTATGTTAAGTACTTATTAGATTAGTTTTAGTTTCAATTAAAGTGCTTATTAGTTAATGAGATGGGCCTGAATCCAGACTCCTCTTGAAAAATTGAAAATATGGAACTCAGAATTGAATCTAGATCCTCCAAAAAAGGTGATTGCTTTATCATGTGACAACTTATGTGTTATTCTTTAATATGACTATTTTTAATGTTATGTCTTTGTGATAACTATATAGAGTATATCCAAAATATGTATGCTTCAATTTAAATAGTGTTTTGCAAACTAATCCACTTATATAAGTCAGATTTTCTGTAATTAGTATACTTTTTATTATATTTAACAAATTAAAATTATTTTCAATTACAATAGGTCCCCAGCTAATTCAGTTTCAGAGATAAGCAGATGCATAAATCTTTTTTTTTTATTGAATTTCCATAAAATGCCAATGAAAAATTCATTAAACACTATACATTTTTGCAAAAATAATGCTTCTGGTTTTAAATTTACTTATTTATGTTAAAGTATGTCCATAAATTTTTCATTTGACTATTCCATTAGCTAATGCATTCATTCATATATATCAAATTTAAGTATTGTTAGATTTGCAGTTTTCAATTTAAGTAGAATTTTTTGGATAAATTAACTGTAAGTTCAGGACTTACTGTATTAAATTGGATTTTCAGTAATGTTTCTAATTTTATACAAGACTGTGCTAAAAGTAGTTGTTGCCATGGTGCCAGATCTAATTTGGCATGTAAACATTTTTTTATAAATACAATGAACCTCCTATATAACTTGGATTCATATAATGCAATGGAAAAATTATTAAGGTTGTTCATAGATACACAATAAAAAATCATTTAGATTTTTATTACAATCAACTATTATCAAACACTTTATCAATAAAAATTGTTTGAAATTTATTACAATTGCTGAGAGAATTATTTCAAATACACCACATTCATACTGTAGTCAGAAATCAGCTGACACATTCATAATCAATACATAACTTTTGTAGTTCATGTAACACTTCTTTGTGGAGACAATATATTACCACTTGCTATTATATATAACACAACGTATAAAAGCACTATAAGCAACGTATAAGCACTTCTTTGTGGTCCAAATCTTTATCCCCCATGTTATATAGGGGATATGTTCATTGTATATTTATTTGAGTTTTATGCTGCCTGAATCCTGCCTTCAGGATGCTGTGAACCCCTTGCACCCCACTTGGTGGGACCTGATTTTATAATTTTTTTTATAAGAAAATATATATCATCCGAAAAAGGGACTCCAGCCAGCCACGTTTGACTAATTATAATATAGATTATTATTATTATTAATGATTCAGAAATTTATAAATACTGTCTATATCACTTTGCAATTTATTTTAATTTAATAAGTTCTTGGGATTAATTATTTTACTTTTATGATTTTTCAAATTCTCTTAAATGATTATATTAAAAATATTTATAATTAAATGAATTAAAGATTGATTTCATGTAGTTTGGTTTTTTTAACTGAATAATTTTCACTAACAATAGCATAAAAATTATAAATATATCAATTTTCTAAATTTATTTAATTATGCTCATTATCAAAATTCTGTCTTAATGAAATTGTAAATCCTACAGAAAATTTTCTATGAATATAAAATTAATGATAGCTCATAAATGTAACTCTTAATGAGCTAAATACTACTACTAGTAAATCTAGATGAATTCCTATTTTATTTTTTTAAATGCCTTTGATCTATATTTCATAATGAATTTTTATTTCAGAATTAAAAATTTGAATAATTTTGTATAAATTATTATATGACAATAGATATATTCTCCTTTTTATATTAAAATTTGTCATAATGTCATAATTTATTATAAATAAATAGTTTTCTCAGATGGGAATACAAAGTTACGTATGATTGTTATATAAAATTTACTAAAATATTGAAATCTATATATGACTTGAAATGATAATACATCCTAGTGTTGTTTTAATTAATCATTTTAGTAATTTAAATTATTTAACACTTTATTTATTTATTTTAATTTTGTTTTTAGATTTATTTAATGAGAGAAGATCAACAAATTAAAATTATGTTTAGCAAAAATATAAATAAATTTACACAAGAAGATCAAATGACATTGAAAAAGTAAGTTAATAATAATTATGAGTTTAAATATTTATAAATTAATAAATTTATTTTTTTAAATAGTATTCTACAATCATCTACAAACTTTATTGTAAATATTGATGATATTATGCCTTATTCTGGTAATGATGCTCGCTATAATGGATTGTAAGTGTATAATTTGTTTAACATAATTATTTATTAAAATTATACATTTTAATTATAATTTATTTATTAACAGTACTGAAGTATTGATTCATTTTGTAAATCCAACATTAAATGAAGTTATAGAAGCAAATGAAGCAATAAAGTTAGTATTTATCATTAAATTTGGATATAGTATACCAATTCATAAAAAATTAAAATTTATAATAAAATTTCGTTTTGTTTATCCTGTTTTGTTTATTGTCACATTCTATCAACTATTATTAAATAAGGGATTATTATTAATTAATCCTTAGATGAGATTAGGTTTATTATTAATTAATCCTTTTATATATTATAAAAGGATAAAAATGGTATTTTAAAACTTATCATGTGCACACAATCATAATATTATTATTATTATTAGACTTTTCTTTTATTAATTATTTATTTATTTCAGTATTATGGACAGATATTACAGAGAAATTTCAGAAAAAATAGAAACAACTGTGGGAGCTATTCATGTTCATGTGAGTTTTTTAAATATAGAACAATGTAAACTTAGTAATGATAATTTGAAATTTCATATATAGTACGAGGTGTGTTTTTTAAGTAAGTACCGTTTTGATATGTAAAAAAACAAGTAACCTTTTTGTAACAATTTTATTTTTATATGAAAGACCACACTTTTATCTACTTTTACAAATAATTGCCACCAATATTAAGGCACTTATCATATCGAACAACAAGCTTTTGTATTTCATTGTCATAGAAGTTTGCCGCTTGATTTGACAGCCACTGCAACATGGCCATTTTGAGGCTATCATCGTCATCGTGGCGCTGACCTCCGAGATGCTTCTTCATCTCCTGTGACAATTTGGCTTAAATAATCATCATCTTCAGCATCATAACACTAAAGAAAAGTCAAGGCACTGCCTAAACGTTTGTGTTTGTGTGCCTCAGTCAACATTTTTGGTACCCAACGTGAGCACAATTTTCAATAGTTTAAGCGTTCAGTTACAATTTCATAGATAACACTTCTTGAAACTTGAGGGAACTCCTCTGATAACAAAGAAATCATAAAGCGTCTGTTCTCTGTCACTTTTTCGTCGACTTTCTGCACCAAATCATCAGTGATCACTAAGGGTCGCCCACTCCGTTTCTCATCATGAACATTCTTTTGGCCATCGTTGAAAGCTCTTACCCATTTGCGTACCATTCCATCACTTAATGTTTTGTCCGTACACTTCACAAATCTGACGGTGAATTTCAACTGCTTTAATGCCTTTAGCACTAAGAAAACAAATAACAGCACATATTTCACAGCCGGCGGAGGCATTTTAAATACGCAAAAGCAAATAAGTAAACGATCGATATTAAAATTATTAAATTACAACCTATTTTTAATAATAAAAGATGTTGCATGTAGAAAATTATAAAAAATAAATAAAAAATAGGCAATTTTTTTTTATTTATTTTTTATAATTGCATTGCAATATAATTCAATAACATACATTTAAAAATTTTGTTATTCTATTTCTCATATCATTTATCATTAATTAATATATTTTGAAATATAATTGCAATATTTTTAATTTAAATATATTTTATCAATTTTAGAAACATAAGGAAGAAACAAATAAAAATAAATCATTTTGGGAAAATAAAAATTCATATATTTTATTTGCTACTATAGCAACTTTAACTTTATGTATATTTCTGGTTCTTATTGTTTATTTTATAAGAATTAGCAGGTAAACTATTTCTAAAAAATATTTTGAAAAAATAATGCAATTTAAAATTTGTAATATTAAAAATAAGATTCTTTTAATTACAGTTACAAGAGATTACTAAAAGCAGCAACTGCTAAGGCATATAATGGTAAAAAATGAATTCTGTTATGCATTAATTTTTAATTATACTTTCAATATTTGCAAAGAAATTTATTACTTTCCCATGCTGTTGATATTTTAATTTTTATGTTATTTTTATGTTATTTTATAGATCCAAATGATTATGAAATGAGGAAAACAAGTACAACTATAGTACCCAATACTAATCTTCATGCAATGCAAGGGTAATAATATATTATAAGTCTAAATAATAATAGACAGAAATAATGTTATTTAAATAATACATATCTGTAATATCATATTTCATCACATAATTTTGGCAAATTTTTGAATTAAGAAAATTACTGTATGTTGAAAATTTTCAGGGAATATTATTTTATAAATGACTTTCAGTATATGATTAACAAAAGGTCCTCAACTTACAATCACCTGTACTTATGATGTTAATGCAATTCATATGCATATGAGTCCATGTAGAATGATCTGATGTACCAAAATTATCTTTTTTGTGATTGGTTTCTGGCTTTTATAACAATAGCAAAAAATATCCCCATGGATTTGTCATATTTTAAATTCTGCATGGAAATTCTCTCATTCAATACTTAAATATGAATTTCAGATTCTATATATTTATTATTAACATACTATTTATTTGTAATTTCTATTATTATATTGATTTATATTTGTATGCATGTTAATTTTTTAAATTTAAATATCATTTAAATGTTCTATTGTTCTAGTGTTGTTCTCTGCACTGATGATGGAGATATCTGAAAGATCTCTAAAATATTTTAAATGATTACATTGTATTTTAACATATTTGGTTCTAAGCAGTTTAATTCATCTATGATCTTCAACATTATTCTTCAATAAAAAGAATGAAAAATGTTGATAAGAATTAAATGTTTTAAATATTTGAATAATAATACTGTAAAACCTTGATTCATTGTTTTTGCCAGGACTCCTGGAAAAAAACTATGGATATGGGAAAATGATAGATGTGGAGGCCTACATAAAATGAAAAAGAGGTTAAAAGATAACGTTAACAATAATGCAAACACAGTAATGGATTGAACACGTATGTTGAATTTAGTAAAATGTACTCAACTAGTCAAAACAACAAAGTGATATGTTATATGCAGTGTTGCCACACTGCATATAGCGCACACAGAAAATCACTAATTACCAGAGTGAAAATAGTAAAGCTCTTATATCAATAATAATAATTTTTTATGTTTTTTCACTAAAGGGAGTTTACACTTGCTGAAATAGATTTACCAATTTTTTAAAACTTTATAATATTGTCATCAAAAAGCATTAAAAGTCATTAGATCTGGAAACATGCAATGCTATATCATCCATGATTGCAAGATGTGTGGCACACGATGGTGCCAAAGGCCTAAAAGTGAAATAAAACTAAACTAAAAGTGCCTAAAAGTGAAATAAAACTAACTTGAAATAAACTAATGCAAAGTTAATGTTTGCATGAAAGTTCTCATAAGGCTTGGCTCAGCATTGGAATATACACACTGAAAGATTTTTTTTCAAGCTATATCAGGTTCCTTCTGGCAAGCACAGCTCCTACGAGGAGTAGGCAAAACTTTATGGACTAGACTGTACCCACAATTTTGCTACAATGTCAAACATGATCGGATGTTGCAATATCGACTAGTTTGCAGGCAGCCTTACTTCTAAATACTTTCTACCATCATGAAGAGTTGAATTTTTTCATGATGATGCTTCACAAAAATATTAGGAACAATAACAATTTAATGTAATAATAGTCTACTCAGATTAACTTTCATACATTGGTCTTTCATCAAATATTACATTGTTATCTTTTCAATAGTTGTTACAGTATGAACAGTGGCAAAGGCCATGTTTTATAACCTCTAATGCAGTCCAACTTTTGACATGGTTGTGTGCAAATGAAGTGAACACACAATTCTATATAAATAAGCTATCACTATAAAATAAACATTTAGATGTCATCAGGTAGTCTGTCTTTTTATTCTGGTGAGTGAATCAGAGCATCATCTGTTATTTGTAAATATGCTTATTATATTTTGTCACTCTATATTATTACCACTTGTACAAGCTATCAACCATCACTGTTAATTCAGTTTTCCATTTAATCATCATCATCTATCCAGCCAAATCTAAAAATGTATTTATTATTAATACATAAATGAAAGAATTCAAATTGTTCTGATGATGACACTTGTAACATAACTTGGAACAGGTGATGCAAGAAGTATTATTTTTCATTTATCTCTTTTGAGAACTATTGAACTCAGGTCCTGGTCCAACTATACTATTTGTATTATTTCAGTTATGCCATTGGATCATCATTTTCATTAGAGAATTTTTAGTAAATATGAATCCTTGTGGAATTATGGACTAAAGGCAGATAATCAAAAGGGTTTCTGGCTATGAAAAATGCAACTTGATAATTGTTTCAGAAACAAAGACATCAGAAACCTATTTTAATAAAATGATGCTCAACATAAACTTTATTATATTCCATTTTTCCCAGAATATTTACATTTATTGAAAGTGATAGAGCCATATCAAGTCTATCACTTTACTTTATCCTTCATTTTCAAAGGGTTAACCCTTTGAAAATGAAGGGCAAAGTAAAAAGAATATATGAAAGTATGAGAGAAGAGAAAAGATCCTTCTAGAAGAAATATGACAAGACACTAGTAGAAAAAAGAAATCATCCTTTAGTTGCTTCTTACAACATGTAGGTTAATTCTATCCCCACCAAGGAATAGATTTTCCTTGGGATAAAAATACAATGCTACTTGAGAGAAGAGAGAAAAGATCCTTCTAGAAGAAATATGACAAGACACTAGTAGAAAAAAAGAAATCATCCTTTAGTTGCCTCTTACAACATGTAGGTTAATTCTATCCCCACCAAGAAATAGATTTTCCTTGGGATAAAAATACAATGCTATTGAATAATAATGGTGCAAATTTTAACAACTTTATTATATAGCACTGAGTAATTCTGCACAGCTTAGATAACACCAAATAGATATAAATTTGAAAATATAATTCATTTTTGTTTTAATCTGAAAAGAATAATATGTCATTTCTAGGATCACAATATGCCACAAATAGCACATATGCCACATGTTTTAATATCATTGAGAAATATAGAACAGTTCATATCATAGGCTGAAATAGGTCTTTTATGTTTTTTAGAAAAATAATAATGAACTGATGATAAAAGTTTTCATGAACTCATATCTTTGGTGAAAAAACTGAATTTATTGAGATGAATGGGTTCTCTGCAATCCAGATAGGGTAGCTGTGAGTATTGTTTCCATTAAGATGAAAATACGTCTCATTTCTCCATAGAATTTTTTATGATTATATATGGTTCACTTCCATTTTGCCAAGAACACCAGTGCAAATATTATGGGTTCTCTGCAATCCAGATAGGGTAGCTGTGAGTATTGTTTCCATTAAGATGAAAATATGTCTCATTTCTCCATAGGATTTTTTATGATTATATATGGTTCACTTCCATTTTGCCAAGAACATCAGTGCAAATATCAATCAGTTGTTTTTATCATCATGAAGCAATTATTGAGTGAAAATAAGTTTACATTTTAGAATTACTTAATGATGATGCTCTAATAGAATAATAGAATATTACTATATAATAATGCCACCAAATATATTATATATTATTTACTATACTATATTGTGACAAGTAAAAGGTTAACATGAAATAACTTAAATGATTAATTCAATTTTATTTATAATATTTTGCTATTGGTTTAAATTATGAGAAATTTTTAAGTAAGCATTTGCTATATTAAATGTAATTACAAATAATTAATAACAAGTAATTACTGTAATATTTTTAATTTATTTTTATTTCAGATGATATAAATCAGTCAAGTCTTTTTTACAGAATTAAAGCAGTTGACACACTATCAGAATTAGGTATGTATATAATAGTATATATATTCTTTATTCATTTATTAATATTTGTATTTATTATATATTGGCTTATCATTAATCTGAAAGTTAGGATCTAACTCTTTTTAAACTATGGAATTATCTGAACCATAAATATTTAAAATTCTTTAGTATTTTTGGAACTGCAATATCTGTTTAATTTTTATACTCTTTCAATAAAATGTTAATTGTATAAAAAGACATTATAGGAAATATATTAACAATTAATATTGCTACACTTTTATTTTCAAAAGCTTTTTAAAACAAATAATCATTTTTATTAATTTTCCATAGTGCTTAGAATATAATGGAAATTATTCATTATTGTTAAAGTGAAATTAACATTAATAGATTTTTACAAAGATATAAAAGATTAACAAATTTTCATTAGAAGTAAAGTAGTTTAATGTATGATATTGAGAGCTGAAATAGATTTTGTATTAAATCCATTCTTAAGAAATAAATTTAAAGTAGATTTAAAATAACTATATCAGATTCTTAAAACATATAGAGAAAACAATATCCAAAAATATAAAACTATAAAATGTATTTTCATTTGATGCTTTTAACATATAACAGAAAAATATATATTATTGTAAACAAAATACAGATATACATTTTATAGTGACTTAATTAAAAAATATTTATCTATATATCATTTACTTATTTTATGCAATTATTTAGATTATAAAAGTTGTGAAGCATAATTATGTAGGCAAATAAAAATCTATATATCTAAAAATAAATATGCATATAGAATTAATATTTGATAAAACTGGGGTATTTGAAAATACAATTTGAATTTATTATTTAAACAATTAGTTATTTTTTATAAATGATATTTTAGCATATTTTTTTTTTAAAATTAAACCATAATTATCATAATAGGATTGCATATTAAATATAAAATTTTATTCTAAAAATTGAATTTAAAGAATATTTTGTAACTTCAAGAAAATTTTTAAGCTTATTGATTTTTAGAATTCACAATATATATAATTTATTTATACAATATGATTATAAAAGTATGGTATAACACAGAAATAAAAACTTAACAAATTTTTATTAGAAGTGAAGTTGGTTGTAAGAAATTCAATGATGCGAGAGCTTTATAGATCAAGTTGCACTAATCAACATGTATTAGAAGTGAAGCAGTTTATTTTATATTATTTAGATATGAAATCAGAATTGATTTAATACAAAATCTTTGTGGCACAAAAGTGTAAATAAATTTTCTTTTTGTATAATTTATAAAATCATGCACATGCTAGAAGATCTCATATTAATTTTTTAATAAATATGCACTCTACATAGATATTACCATTTTCATTGTTTTTATTATGCTACACAGCAAAATAAAAATAATAAAAAGGGTAATATCTAGCTATTGTTTCTTTTTTTAATATACAAGTGTTCATATAGTTATATGAATATAATGCATTTTTGAGATTTGTTTCTAAACTGAAAATTTTTTACCTCAAAGTCAGTCTTAAACCTAATATAGAAATACGAAATATATTATTAGTCTAATCAGCACTTTGGTAGGAACATTTTACTTAAAAAATTAATTACAATTAAACATATATGTTACAGTAATATTTTCGATTGATTACGACACTCATCAGCTGTATAAAACTATAAGAGTGAGTCAAAAAATAACCTTTAATTATTTTTATTAGCAAAATACAAAAACATACAAATGAAAACTTGTCATCATTTTCAATATAGTCCTCTTCTCATTCAATACATGTGTGCCAATCCTTCACCAGTGCTTTGATTTCATGATGAAAATTCTTATGATTGACTGCATAACCATGCAAGCACGACTTTTTTCATCATCTGTGGAAAATTTTTTGCCTCCAAGAGCCTCCTTAAGTGGTCCACTAAGATATGGTAATTACATGGTGTGAGATCAGGTGAGTAAGGGGATGTGGGAGACACTGGAACTTGAGATTTTGCGATCTTTTCAAAAGTCGTCTGAGACATGTGACTGCACATTATCATGCAGAGCAGATCAGAATTGAGTAAACCGTGTTGCTTGAATCTTATTGCAGGTTTCAAATGGTTTTGAAGATCACAATATATGACTCATCTTTCACAGTTAATTTTCTGGGCATATATATAATGTTCTAGAATTGGACCCTTATAGTCCCAGAAAAGCATGAGCATTACCTTGCCTGCCAATAGAATTGTGTGGAATTTTTTTTGTTTTGGTGATGTGGAATGGCACCATTCTTTACTTGATCGTTTGGTTTCTGGTTGAAAATAATGAATCCATGATTTATCACCAGTAATTACATGTTACAAAAACCATCTCCCTTTGTTTCATACTGTCACAACAACTGCTCTACAAGCATGAACACAAAGAGCTTTGATTTCAGAGGTTAGCTGCCTCAGAACCCAGTCTAGTGGAAACTTTATTGTACTGCAATACCTTGCTGATGATTTGATGAGCTGAACCATTTCTAATTATCACTATTTCAGCTACCTTGTCAATTGTCAGCCATCTGTCTTCTTGCAGTATTTGTTCCACTGCAACAACAATGTCAGGCATAGTCACCGTTTGTGGCTGACTGGAGTGAGCTACATAAGTCATACTTGTAACACTGCTTTTAAATTTTCTGTGCCAGTCATAGACTTCTTGCAGTGACAAACAACTTTTGCCATATTGCTTGTTTATTCTGTTGTGCATGTCAACTGGTTTTTCACCTTCAATCAAACAACTTTTGCCATATTGCTTCTTTATTCTGTTGTGCATGTCAACTGGTTTTTCACCTTCACTGGTTTTTAAAAATTGAATTACTGCATGCTGCTCTTTTTTTGGAGCATGTCTCTAAGGATATTGCCATCTTTGTTTTGTTTGGCTGATGTCACAGTTCACATGATAACTAGAAAAACTGCATGGCATGTTTCTGTTTACTTGAACTCACACTACTATAGCACCATAGTGGTTCATATCATGATTTAGAGTTTTTATGATAATATTAAGTCTACTTTTTGACTCACCCTTATATTATATGAACTTAAAAGGCATTTTGAATTCATATAATAGTTTTATACAGCTAGTGAGGGTCATAATCAACCAAAATGTTACTATATCATACATGTTTAATGTAATAAATTTTTTTAAGTGAAATGTTCCTATCAAAATGCTAATTAGAATACGTAATTCTGAAGACAGTAGAGAGATTGAAACAGAAGTACAAAATATACTATATCCTCTTCATTATGTTATGTATGCTATTGATTAGATTAAATAATAATGTCTTATGTTTGAATTTTTGAAATAAATGTCAGATTATAAAGTAAGGATTTTTAGTGGAAGCCTCACTAACTTCAAATACTATGCTAACAGATTGAATAATTATTTAGTTTTATGATATATTTGCTGTTAAACTATTTCACTATTACAATTTTTAAAACTTGTTGTTTTTGAATTTTTCAAATATTTTAAAATATGACATATTCATATATATAAAAATTTATAATTCAAACTTGTATAACTAAAGATATACTTGTCATTACTTTAAAAAATTGTTTTTAATATGCATATATTTTAAATAAGTAACTCAAAAAAATAAAAACTTAACAAATTTTTATTAGAAGTGAAGTTGGTTGTAAGAAATTCAATGATGTGAGAGCTTTATAGATCAAGTTGCACTAATCAACGTGTATTAGAAGTGAAGCAGTTTATTTTATATTATTAAGATATGAAATCAGAATTGATTTAATACAAAATCTTTGTGGCACAAAAGTGTAAATAAATTTTCTTTTTGTATAATTTATAAAATCATGCACATGCTAGATCTCATATTAATTTTTTAATAAATATGCACTCTACATAGATATTACCATTTTCATTGTTTTTATTATGCTACACAGCAAAATAAAAATAATAAAAAGGGTAATATCTAGCTATTGTTTCTTTTTTTAATATACAAGTGTTCATATAGTTATATGAATATAATGCATTTTTGAGATTTGTTTCTAAACTGAAAATTTTTTACCTCAAAGTCAGTCTTAAACCTAATATAGAAATACGAAATATATTATTAGTCTAATCAGCACTTTGGTAGGAACATTTTACTTAAAAAATTAATTACAATTAAACATATATGTTACAGTAATATTTTCGATTGATTACGACACTCATCAGCTGTATAAAACTATAAGAGTGAGTCAAAAAATAACCTTAATTATTTTTTATTAGCAAAATACAAAAACATACAAATGAAAACTTGTCATCATTTTCAATATAGTCCTCTTCTCATTCAATACATGTGTGCCAATCCTTCACCAGTGCTTTGATTTCATGATGAAAATTCTTATGATTGACTGCATAACCATGCAAGCACGACTTTTTTCATCATCTGTGGAAAATTTTTTGCCTCCAAGAGCCTCCTTAAGTGGTCCACTAAGATATGGTAATTACATGGTGTGAGATCAGGTGAGTAAGGGGATGTGGGAGACACTGGAACTTGAGATTTTGCGATCTTTTCAAAAGTCGTCTGAGACATGTGACTGCACATTATCATGCAGAGCAGATCAGAATTGAGTAAACCGTGTTGCTTGAATCTTATTGCAGGTTTCAAATGGTTTTGAAGATCACAATATATGACTCATCTTTCACAGTTAATTTTCTGGGCATATATATAATGTTCTAGAATTGGACCCTTATAGTCCCAGAAAAGCATGAGCATTACCTTGCCTGCCAATAGAATTGTGTGGAATTTTTTTTGTTTTGGTGATGTGGAATGGCACCATTCTTTACTTGATCGTTTGGTTTCTGGTTGAAAATAATGAATCCATGATTTATCACCAGTAATTACATGTTACAAAAACCATCTCCCTTTGTTTCATACTGTCACAACAACTGCTCTACAAGCATGAACACAAAGAGCTTTGATTTCAGAGGTTAGCTGCCTCAGAACCCAGTCTAGTGGAAACTTTATTGTACTGCAATACCTTGCTGATGATTTGATGAGCTGAACCATTTCTAATTATCACTATTTCAGCTACCTTGTCAATTGTCAGCCATCTGTCTTCTTGCAGTATTTGTTCCACTGCAACAACAATGTCAGGCATAGTCACCGTTTGTGGCTGACTGGAGTGAGCTACATAAGTCATACTTGTAACACTGCTTTTAAATTTTCTGTGCCAGTCATAGACTTCTTGCAGTGACAAACAACTTTTGCCATATTGCTTGTTTATTCTGTTGTGCATGTCAACTGGTTTTTATTAATACAGTATATCATTATTTTCTTAATTCAGTTTTCATTAAATGTTTAACTTGATATATAATTGTATATAATAATTAATATAATAGTTGAAAACAAATTTACATATTCAAAATACATTTTTAAAGCAATATAATAGATATAAAGACAAAAATAGACAGATAATTTATTAAATAATAATAAAATGTATTGTTTTACTTAAAAAAATTTTTTTTTTTCAATGCTGAAGAAGAAACAATTGCAGCTGCTGATCCTCATAAAGTTCGCCATCCTGGTCATGACTTAAGAATTTATTTACATTATTTAATGCGTACTGGAGTTCTTGTGGGGATTGATTCAATTACTGTTCATAAATTTGTAGATTTATATGAACATGCTAGGCATGATCCTTCTGTAAGTTAAATTTTTTTAAAATTTGTATGTCAAACAAAACAATTAATGAATTAATTAATTTCTCAGCTGATTATTTCATATCCTATTTTTATTTACTAATAAAATATAATATATATTATATTGCCTGGAAAATTTGTGAATTTTTCACTTCGTATTTTAGAATGAAATAATAATGGGGAAGAGAAATAGATAGATAAAGTCTGTTATTATCTAAAGTTGTAATAGTGTCATTGTCCTCCATTATTAGTTTACTTTCTGAAGGAAATAGGAGGCATATAAGATCATGCCAATGTTTGTTTCTCTCTGTCTGTCTTCCCCCCTAATAAGTTTTGAGTAATTAGTAGATTTTTATAAAATTCAGTAAGGATGATGTCATTAAAAGAACCTTGATGCTGTATCTTTTAATCCTATAGAATTGACTAGTCCTGCAGGATAGAATTTTCATTTTTATCACAATTTTAATTTATATTATTGCCAATAAATGGTGTAAGTGTGAACAATGTAGGTGTAATGTATGGTTTATCTGATTTCTTAACACAACACTGTGTATCTGAATATTTATCAATAAAATACACAGCGAAGTACAAATATACTATCAGTGACATCACAGTCCCATTGTGACATCATCTAATATAATAATGAAAAATGAAATCACAAAACATCAATAATTTATGATGTCATGGCATTGCAACAATATGTGATGTCATCATGGCATTTATGTTGGTGAAATTAACATTAAAATTTGATATACAAAACCAATGTATTCCAAATAATCTTTGGGAAGTAGTCAATTTTAGTTTTTTCTGAACTTCTTGTTTTTATATTATATAATATGCTTTGACAAAATATTATTGCAAGATTATACACACTTATACACTAATATTTTATGATTTAGCAAACAATTATAATAGTATGAGTATACAAAAAAAATCACTAATATTAATAGCAACCAATAATTCTACTGGGCATAGGGTTTATACAAAACCCGATTTTTGAAAAAACTGGTATTCAAATTCCAGTATTTCCAAAAACTGGTTTTCGAATTTTTACAAAAAAATTATTATATATATAATTAAACTATAAGTAATAAAATCGCAATACAGAAAATAAAGTTACAGGAGTACTATAATGCTTATGTTTAGAGTTGAAGAGTCAACTTGTTGGCATCACACAAACGATAAGTGTTAGAGAAAGATATAATTGGTCTTTCAAAAAATTAGACTGGAATTCGAAAACTGGGTTTTTTCAAAAGTAGGGTTTTATATAAACTCTAACAGTTATGATTTGTAGACGAAGGAGTAAAGATGGCATTCGTCCTAAGAAAAAATATGAACGGGTCTTTCAAAAAATTAGACTGGAATTCGAAAACTGGGTTTTTTCAAAAGTAGGGTTTTGTATAAACTCTAACAATAACGATTTGTAGACAAAGGAGTAAAGATGGCATTCGTCCTAAGAAAAAATATGAATGAAAGAAAGAATATAGAAGAATAAATAACTTTCTCTTCCAGGTATGTCTATACAACCCAGAATTGAACAGCTCTCTCTCTCCTGTTTGAGAATTAAAATTGTAACTCTCTTCTTATTTTGTATATAGCGCATTTACTTTAAGAGCTGACAATATTAGTTATGTTTATCCTTTTGTTGCATCATATTTCTATTTTCTTGATATTTTAATAAATATTTTAATTTTATTTATCATCTTGGTGCCTGAGTCAATTTTCCTATCTTGGATCTCTATGACACTTCCTTATTCGAAAATGCGGTATTATTTCAAACTACATTTTTTTCAACCATACACTGTGGGATCCTCACACAGTATGCCCAAAGCAATTTCAAGTCAAAATATTAATGTTTTTAATTAAATAATTAACTATTTTTACTTATTAAATTCTAGTATTCAGATTTTTAAATTTAAAAACCAGTTTTTAAAAACCCTAACTGGGTAGCATATATAAATAAGAGAGTGAATTGTTATTTTCATGTAAATGGAATATAAATCAGATTTAAGTTTCTATTATATTGCAAAATATACATTATTTCCAGACAATCTAGTACACAGATTATGATGATTCTTATCCTTTATTATTATTTTTATAAAATTATGAATTGGATTAACAAAATTCAGTTGAAACAATAATTAAAGTTATTTGTAAGAAGAAATTAATTATAAGAATTCAATCTTATCCTTTATTATTATTTTTATAAAATTATGAATTGGATTAACAAAATTCAGTTGAAATTGTAAGAAGAAATTAATTATAAGAATTTCTTTAAATAGTTTCACTAAAATTAACTACTTATCGTTATGATAAGTAGTTAATTTAACAAAACCTCGTATTTTACAATAATTATTCAAATTTAAAATTTTGTATTATGTATGAAGTATTTTTATTAAAAAAAAATCAATAAAGGAAGATCATTATATTTAGAATATTTTTAAATTTTATAAGGCAAAACAGTGCTATTTTTTAAAATTTCTATATTATTGACTTATTCACCTTAAGCAATTAGTTCTTTAATGGAATTAACATAATTTTATTTCTAGAAACCAAAAAATTTTTATTAAATTTTTCATATCTTTTTATTTGTTAGAAGTTACATATTAAACCAATGTAATTAATCTATGCTCTTAAGGAATGTTGAGTCATATAAAATCAATATGCTCTCTATTTGCTGAGTTTTTCCATTAATAACTTAGAATAATGGCAAATATCTAATTAATATACTGTTCTGAAATTTCATAGGCTTGTTTTGTCATTAAAAATGACTTTGATATTCATCTACAGTTTCATCTATTTAAAAATAGTAGATACAAATATTTCAGATTTTTCCTATGGAATTTATTTGGATCTGTGATTGGACTCTGATTGATCTAAGATGGAACAATGAACAATGATCCTTCAGATTGACAATATATTTTAATCACACATTTTTAAATCATTCCAAAATAGCAAACAACTGAAAATTAGTTATTAGTTCTTTCCAGAACTTGTATAACTGTTATATAAAAAAATCATTAAAAATATAAAAAAGTTATCGTTAGAAAATTTTATCTTTATTAAAACATTGTTTTATCATCACAGTGTTATCTGAAATTGCTCTAACAAATCTAGAAAGTATTGAAAAAAGCTAAATAAGCTGAAAAAGTTCTTGAATTGGATAGTTTTTATATATTCAATACAATTTATCCTGAGAAAACTTCTGTTTATTTTTTTTAATAATATTTTTTAATAATTATTTTATGAATAGAATATAAGAAATGGATATAATTTAAGTAGAATAATTATGTATTGTTTGTTTGGATCATTCCTATATTTTTAAGAAAAATTTGATATAAAAACAAATCTGCTTTAGCTGTTCATCAAAAATTTTATTTTCAAAGAAAAAATTTTATAAAAGACTAGAAAAACTTTTTCTGTTTTATTAAAAATTTACAATCTGTTGGATGACCATGTGATAAAGCATCCATTTATCAAACTTAGAGGACTTGATTCAATTCCAGATGTTTTTACATTCTCCAAAATGAATAAAAGATTATAATGAACATCATAATTGAGTTTCATTATATTAAACTCTGATGCTAACTATAGCTGAGTTTTTCATTCTTTTAATAAACATAAAGAACATAAAATTACAAGAACCAAATACGAAAAATAATGACACTTTCCATCTATTAGACCATTAGGTGAGAGATTTGAATGTATGGATTGCATTGACCAATTACAGGATTAACTGATTACATCATTGTCATAAATATGAGCAGTCATAAGTCAAGAACTACCTGTAGTTTGTAAGGATTATATTATACATTTTTATATTATTACATTAAGAAAAAATATTATTAAATAAAAATTAAGTTGGATATTTAATACTAGTTTTTATTATATTACTAGTAATAGTATAATAATAACTTTTATAGTTAAAAAAGTTGGATTTTCATCAGTCAAAAGCTTATTATTTAGTTGTAAATGATTTTCCTTGTGGAATCAAAGATGCGAATGTTTATGTGAGCTTTGAGTTAATATTCTCGTGATTCATTGGTGATTAACAAAGTTTACTACATAACCATTTTCAGCAGTTCTGACATTTTTTATATCAGATAAAAAAAATAAAGAACTGCTGAAAATGGTTATGTAGTAACCGAAAGTATTCCAGTCAAGTAAACATTGTTTTTATATCCTATTACTTTTAAGTGCTTCCTAACAGAGTTTAGGTAATAGTTAGATTCATTGGTGGTTTTTTTTTAATCAGATTATGTCACAAGTTAGAAGTTGATTGTAGTTAAAATATATCTTATCTACTTAAAGAAATTTTGTATTAATCTGTTTTCATTTAAAATAATTAAAGAAATACTTATTAAAATGTATTATCATTAAATATCTTTTGATTCTAAATTAGTAATATATAAAATCCAATAAAACAATTTATCATATTAAATTTTATATAGATGTTTGGCATTGATGAATATACTCAATATAGAAATCTACTAAATAATTTAGAAAAACAGTAAGTATTTTTTAAATAAAATTATTTTGGCATAATATAAATTTTCAGTTAACATTTAAATAAATTCTTTTTATATTGTATTTAGAGGATATTTTTTCTTTTGCTAAAATATTTGTACAAGCAAATAAAATGCAATGTTTTAGTTGAAAGTTTTCTTTTCTGTATACTGAAATTTTTTAATGATTTATTGAAAAGAAAAAACCAACAGATTTTTCTAATAATTAAATTAAATAAATGTTCAGTTATACATAAATATAATAGGGAAATATTGTAAAATATATAACTCAAAATCAGAATACAAAATTAAGAGTATTTTACCTTTATATGTAAAATACTCTTAACTTTATTTTGATATAAGGCAATCAAAAGACTAGAAGCCTTTGAGATATTCAGAAAGATGCTCAAAATCCTATAAATAACAAAAATGAAAAATTAAGTAAGATAAATAAAGACTGTGAGCTGAGTGGTATAATAAAAAGAAAGAAAACTTTATCTGGGAAATTTGATGTTCCACAATAGATTCTAAGCTTTATAATTAATTAATGAAGGTAAAATTGAAGGGAAAAGGAAACTTGAAAGAAGAAGAATATTTTGGCTATGCAATATAAGAGACTGGACTCGCATAAGTTATAGAACAAATAATTAGAATTGCAGAAACAGAAATTAATTTGCCAAGATGACTGCTGACCTTCACTAGAAGATAACATTTAATGAGATATATAAAATATTAGTACAGGTATTCCTCAGCTTGCATATATCTGATTTCCAAAAATCCAATTTTCCATTAAAAATTTTCCAAATTGCTTTTTCTTTTTTGCCAAGATGACTGCTGACCTTCACTAGAAGATAACATTTAATGAGATATATAAAATAATAGTACAGGTATTCCTCAGCTTGCATATATCTGATTTCCAAAAATCCAGTTTTCCATTAAAAATTTTCCAAATTGCTTTTTCTTCTCTTAAGATCTAGAGCATAAATATTTATTGTATTTCTAAGTTATGAATCCATCCATTTACAATATTTAAAAGTTTGTGTTAATTGATTTATTTATGTTCTGTATATTGTTTATTGATCTTAAGTATCATATTACTAGTATGATATCTTTCTATGTGACATTGTTTCCTTTCAGTTAAGTTTGTGTTAATTGATTTATTTATGTTCTGTATATTGTTTATTGATCTTAAGTATCATTTTACTAGTATGATATCTTTCCATGTGACATTGTCTCCTTTCAGTTAGATAACAATATGGTGTCATATTGTTGTATAATTATCATAGTCCTCCTAACTCTAATAGTTTTTGATAAATTATTTTTCTGACTTATGCAGAATTCAAGATACATAAAATCTTTACTCTTAATTCTTTGCATGCACAAGTTGAGGAATATCTGTATAATTTAAATAATTTTATTTGAAAAAAAGTTTGATTTATAATTTTAAGAAGTGATATTTACTGATTTGATGTCTTAATTCTTTGCATGCACAAGTTGAGGAATATCTGTATAATTTAAATAATTTTATTTGGAAAAAAGTTTTAGATTTATAATTTTAAGAAGTGATATTTACTGATTTGATAAAATTAAAGCAGCTTTTTACTCTTAATAATAGTATATTTTTCTCCCTTTTTTTTTATTAAGACAAATTTTTTTACAAATAAGAAAAAAACTAAATAAAAATCAAATAGTTATTTTGATGGAAAAAATATCAAGTTTATAAACTGACAGTTATCAGATTGATTCAGTGATATAAAAATTATTATAAAGAAACCATGATCTTAAAAATATAAAATTTTTTGGTATTAAATATTATTATTACACATATTGTTGAAATATTTTATGATACTTTTGATTTATTTTATCCACATTGTCTAAATATATTTTAATATAATTCTGTTCTATTTTCAAATCATATGAACAGTGGTAGAACATTCCTGAATTTCTGGTCTTGATTGAAAATGCTATTCTTTGTAGATTAAATTCATATATACCTTATTACAAGTTTAACTTAAATAAAAAAATATTTATATTCGTTATTATAAAATTTTGAAACATTATATTGCACTTATGAAATTTTAAAATTGTTTATTTAACATTTTTAAAAATAAGTTTAAATTAATATTAAAATTTTTTATTATTTTTATTTAAAGAAAATATAATATAATAAATGTTTGATTATTTAAATTTCAGTAATATGAATTTGATTTTCATGAAAGCTATATAGTACTAAAAATAGCCAAGAAAATTTGAAAACTATTTTATAATGATTTTCAAATTTTCTTGGCTGTTTTTATCATCATTTATAATTATCACTTATCATTTGCTATCTTTAAATAACTTTATTAGACAATACACAAAAATTCTTATAAAAAATTTCAAAATTCAATAAGAATTAATAAGAAAATAGAAAAGTATGTATTATTTTGTAAGAATATCAATAATATAAATAATTTTTATTTAACATTTCAAAATATTTTAATGTAGCATATCTCAGCAACGGAATCCACAAAGGATAGAAATAAAACAGACAGATTCTAAAACCACAAGTGCCCTGGATATAACTAAACAACTGTCCAATGGAAATCCAATTCCAATTTTAAGAAGGCATCCCTCTATTATTACTATAAAAGATTCTGATGATAAAAAGGTAACATACAACTGTATATTAAAGATTTAGATTTACAAAATTTTATATAATAATATCTAATAAAAATTCATATTTATTTGCATATATATTTTAAAATTTAAGTGTAAAATTCTTACTTTATTGATTAATTTTTCACAATTTATGTTTTATGAAAATATTAAATATTCATATTTAATTCTTTATAGAATGATTGTTATATTAATGATCAAACAGAACCATTGACAAGAGACAAAGTTTGAAATTTATTTTGGAGCAAGCCACCAAGTGTTCTTTCTACATCCAGTATTTCAAAAATTATGCTAATTAGAGTATGATAAATAGTTTAATGTCAAATAATAAGATTCAAGCTGTATACAATTTTCATACTGTTATATAAATGTAATTTATATATATATATAAGTATATATACACATACACATACATTACATTTTACTTCAAATTTTGGATTTAAAATTTATAAATAATATGGTATAAAAATATATGTTAAAAATTAATTATCAACCATATAAAATTTTCATGATCAAAATATAAAATATTGAATGATTTTAAATTTAAAATCATAAAATTACTAAATTTTATAAATGTTAAATGAATGAAATTGCATCTTTTATGGAATTTTAAAAAATGATGAAAATTATTTCTATGATCATGTTTGAAAAAGTTATAATAATGAGAAATTTAATTATAATAATTATAGCTTTATCATTTTGAATGTTTTTAAATGCCACTTTTTGGCTGATTAATTAGTGCCATCAATTTTGGGTGTATCTTTACTCTTAATTCAAAAAGAGAGCATAGAAAGATTTTTGACTATACTATTTAAATAAATCTTATCACATATAACTGTGATTTCCATTACTTTTTTATCATAATCTTTTTGTCCATTATCATAAATTTAATTAATAATTTTAGAAAAAAATATTAATTAAATCTGTGCTTGCAATTATGGATGAAGTGTGACATCATCATTTCTTGCAAGCACATAAAAATATTTAATTGTTAATAAATCCAAATATTTTAGAATGTTTTTGTAATTTATTTTTATGGCAGTTAATTGGTCGAATATTTGATTGAACTTACTCATCCAGTAAAATCATTCAGAAACTAATTTAAGTAAGCATAATTTACTCGTGTTTAAAATTTTAATCTAGGTTATTTTTCTAGGATTATACTTTCAAATGAATTCCTACAACTTCTATAATCAATAATCTATATGACTACCAACTTTTTCGTTTTAATGGACGAATATTGCCATCTTTTAGGTGATATGTGAAAATTAAAATTAAACCATCCATGTTTCTCCTGTTATCATATCAGAAATAAATGATGATGATTCAAAAATAAAACGAAATGAAAATTTATTATTCTTATTTATAAGATTTTATTTATTGTAATTCAATTTATTGATATTTTATTTTTGAAAAGATTTTTTTTATTAAAAAAATGTCTGCATTCTTGTTTTTTCAATTAAAATATTAAATAATATAAAAAAACTATATGCAATAAAGAGTATCCAATTTCATCAAAAAGTTTTGTACATTTTGGTAATGAATATATTCTATAAGTAAAATAGTCAATTAGTTAATATAATTCATGCAAAGTTAACAGTCAAACTATGGGATTAATATTGTAAATGATATCACCTTTGATTGCAAACTTGTATAATTGTTATTATGTTATGTATTTTATCTAATGCAGACAATAATCTATTAATAAAATTCATATTAAGAAAAATGAAAAAATTTATGTAATTTATGTTAAATAATGTTCTCAAATGAATCTAAAAAAATCCAATAGTAATAATAATTACTACTGTAAATATAGAAAGTATATAGAAGGTCCACATCTTACATAAATTTAATTTTATATAAAAAATTTTGACATTCAAATTATTTTAACAGCCATTCTACCATATAAAATTTCATTATCACAACAATGATTATAACACTACTTGTAGTGTTACTTAACATAGTTATATATAATTGATTCTCAATAGTAAAATTATTATTAAGTCATAATTACTGTCATAGCATGATTTAAATTGTACATCTGTATCATATTATGATGAATATATTGTATCTTCTGCCTTGTAGGTAGATTGTACATGTGAAATATAATGTATTATACTTTACATAATTATTATGTAATAATTTAACTAAATTCAATTTATGTAAAATTCAAACTATGTAACATTGTTAGGAATGAAAATCTATTTAAAGTGAAACACTATATTTAATCTTTTTATAAATGTAATATTTTCATATGAATTTAAGGGAATATTTCTTTTTACTCTAATTAAAATCAGTTGTTCTCTCAACATAAGAGAGTTATATAGATACAAGCAGAAATACTTATTTTTAAGTAATCTTATTCATAGAAATTTTCTGCTATATTTACATTTATCAATACATATCTATCCCTTTGATAAAATCTGTTAAATGAATAATTGAAAATGAAAAATTCAATTAATTCTAATGTAAAAATTTGACTGATTCCTAATTTTCAGAAAATCATTCAATATTTTTCTTATTTAGAATACCATATAATTAAAAAAAAAATTTTTAATTCATATTAATAAAAATCCCATTAAAAATATCAAATATCTTTGGAATTTTCAGAAAATCATTCAATATTTTTCTTATTTAGAATACCATATAATTAAAAAAAATTTTTAAATTCACATTAATAAAAATCCCATTAAAAATATCAAATATCTTTTTATTGTGATCTTTCTCCCCATCTATAAAATATCACAAGAACAAAACATAATAAGGTAATCCCTGACTTACATAGATCTAACATATGTACATCTGTACTTAACTAAAAATTTATTGATTGTAACGTATAAAGCTATAATGCAGAAATACAAGCATTTATTCCTAATTTCATCATTTATTATATATGCATGCATTCTGTAGGCTTAAGTCAATGTTTAGTTTTAGTTAATGAGCCTGGCTCAGACTTGGATCTCTTCTGAAAAACTGAAGATGGGTTTTGGAATTGAATCTGGATCTTCCAAGATGGTAAGTGACTGCTTTATCGTGCAACTTGTGTACTTATTCTTTAATATAACTTTTTAATGATACAGTATACTCTCTACTATTTTAGTATTGTATAGGATATACTCCAGCATATACATTTTAATGTGCATAAGTTTTGTGAAAAGATCCACTTATGTAAATTGGGGAAGGTCTGTATTGCATTAAAATTTTAAGGAATTATATTGTATTACCTTGGCCAGAATTATGTATAATATAGATACACAATAGGTTAAGGTGTCACACTTCACAAAAAGAAATTTAAATGCATTTGAAGGAGCTTAAATATTTCAACTTAGGGACCAAATTCTGACTCTGTTCATTAATGAAAATATATGACTATTAATTTGAGATTTCTGTTATAAAATGTTTCTAAATTCAATAAAATAGAATAATTATAGCATTAATAGAGTGATGGGAATTGGAATCATTTTAATTTTAAAATGTTTTCTATTATATTCAAATAAACCTCTTCAGTACACATTAATAATGTAATAGAATTACAGTCAAGTTTCTATGGTAACAAAATTAATTGCACATGTTTTAAATTCTTTTAAAATTATAATGTCAGGTATTTGAAAGTTTACATACTGTAGATTATAAATTTATAAATCACATAAAAACAATTAAATATCAAATTATTATATTTAATTGTTTTGATATGATTTATAATATTTACAATCTATATAAACTTTGAAAATCTGACATTATAATGCTAATATATTATATAAATTTTGATATTTATATTGCAGATGTTATATAATGCAAAATTTTGATTTAACACTTCATTAATACTTTACTTGTTAGTCAGTCTAATTATTAAAATATGAATGCTTTCATTCCAAATTAATTATTATTAATTTGATATTTATATTCAAGAAAAATCTTTAATAGTACAAAAACTGAAAAATTAGTTGATTCAAATCCAATTAATAAAAGAATTATAGTAATTTAAAAATAGCAAAAAACAGTAAAATATTAGTTTTCAGTTGGTTTGTGCTTATCATCTGATGTATTTATATCATCTTGATTATGAATGATATTAATCTTCAAATACAGCTATAAAAACACTGATGTAAAACTAAAATAAGCTTACCAATATAAAACAAAATAATCAGCACTAATCAGGAGAGAAAATTTTAATAAAAACATTTTTTTTCCTGATCATGTTGGTTATTTTTATTTTAAATGAAAACAAGAAGTTGAATTTTAATTAATGATTCCTATAAATATATAAAAGATAGTGAATGATTACTGTATTTGGCTTAGAATCACTGACTCTTATTATTAATATAAATTACTGTGTGTATTTATCATTTTTATATTTACTAAGTAAAAAAAATTTCTTTTTAAAAGTTTTGTAATTTTAATTAAAAAAATTAATGTTTTGATATTTTATAATTAACATAATTGATATTTACATAATTGATATTTACATTGATATTAACATATATAGTAATCATTAAGAAATTCTATATCATTTCTTATGATCTATACATATTTTTTATTACTTTTTAGTTTCTTCAGTTTACCTATGTCATAGCTTATCCTTTCAGTTCCATATCTGAAAAATTAATGAGATATTACTGAAATAAAATAAATTATGAAATAATTAGAATTTTGTTAAGAATATATATGCACAGACAAAAACTGACTTTTGTGATGCTAATAGAAATTTTCTTTGACCAGCTGAAAAATTGCCATCATCTTATTTATAAAATTTCCCTTCTCTCTATTCTGATGACTTCTGATGTCATTTAAGTTAAGATGATGATAAAATTTATATCATGAAATTCCTTGTCTATATCATATGCTCAGAATGCTTTAAAATATGATTTTCAGAATAATAAATTTGCAAAAATTGTTCTGAAAATTTGTTATTCTTATCATCTAAATGATCATATAAATTGGATATTTGATGATGTATTTATGAATTAAAAGTATAAATATATAATGCAATATTCTTATAATGTATAAATATAATGTTTAACAAAATGAAAAAATTATGTAATTTTTTAATATTTATTTTTTTTAAGTTATAGAAATTTTTTGTAATTTTCATATTTTTAAAGTTGGATGAATGACTGATTGTTATATTATGACTAATTATAATATAATATAAATAGCATTTTTGTCTAAAAATAGTAAAAAATTAAAATTAATTCAGTTAAATTCAATTATTATAAAATTAGTTTGCAATTTGAATAACTAACTTTGCTGAAAACAAAATTTATCATTTTATTATAACAACAATAATACAAGGTTTTACAAATGTATAAATATTTTAACTTCTTAAATAATTAGTAATATGATTCATATGGGGAAAACATTTAATTGTAGATTAAAATAATTCATTAATAGATTGAATTACTAATCAAAAATACTTTTTTTAATAGATGTTTTAATTGTGATAGAAAAATAGAAAATAAGATACCAGTGAATTGATACTAATGCCATTTCATTAGCAGTATTCTTGTATTGATCATCATTGTTATCAAGTAAAGAATTATAAAAGATATTAGATAAATATAGAATGATTATTCATATTCTTTTAGTATTTTCTCTCTGAAAAAAAATTCCATTATATTTGTTATAGATATTTTTAATTATGAAAAAAAATAAAAAATATTTAGAAATATAGTGGGATTAATGATATTCATCAGGATAATGATTAAAATAAATACACAATAAATGTGATATGAAATCATATTATTGCCAATTATTTTTTCAAATGATATGATAAAAATACCATAATTCATATTTATAATTTATTACTCATTTATTTTATTTTATCACAAAATCTGCTTATTGAAATCTGAGAATACTGATTTAAAATATATAATCAGTGCCGGATTTAAGCCAATTGCACCCAATCTGGCCCCGCGCTTGAGGGGGCCCGTGTTTGTCAAAGTTTATGTAATTAAATATTGTATTAAGAAAAAATATTTTAAAATATATGTATTGTTTTTCAATATTCGCGGAACGTATAAATGGTACGATATAATAAAGGAGGTTACAGAAGATTACAATAATCGAAAACGTCTACACACACACTTTTTTACATTGAGCCCTATCACAATATTTTGGATACAGGTTTGTACAGGGTAGTTATAAATTAATTGATTCTAATCACATCACTCTGGAGTGGGTTCTAATCAATATGTTATATTGAAGCCTAATATATGCTAATTAGGCCACGGGGTTGCTATTTTCGATGAAAAATAAAATTGTTCAAATTTTCACATCAATGTCAAGGCGCACGGCAGTGCGCTGGGCTAAGTTCGCGCGGCGCACACCGTGTGTATATTTACACGAACTAACTTAGACCATATTTGCCATCTCCATAACTTCGCTTCCGATGAAGCTAGTAAAACGAAAATTGTATATGTTGTTCACCTTTAGTCTCTCGCTATCCTGTTAAAATTTCAAGCTTTAACATCAAAGTCGCTAGAAGATAGAGGCCCCAGAAAATCGCAGACTCGCTCATCAAAATTATATAGTGCTTCCCGTAGACATAGAAACTTGAAATTTAGCACCAGTATAAGCCTTAGGATACAGATAAAGGAAAAATTCTGAAAATGCCAACTTTTCAATTATTTTGTGACTTATTTACTTCACTCCAAGCGATTGAGAGCGTCGCATCTGGCAGTGCGGCATCGCCTTATAGCAATCTTGTTTAATGAATATTTTGATGAATATATCGGTTATTACAAAATATTTCTGTGGTTCCGGCCGAAGACATACTTTATCACCTGTATTAAAACTATTAATACGAAACGGATAATTCATAAACATCGGTTAAAAAGAAAAAATGGCATGGCACCAAGAATTATTTAGCTATCATAGATTATTTATTTATTTAGCGTGTTTGTTTAATAAAATAACTTAACAAAAAGTATTGATAGCTCACCTAAAACCTTAATGTGAAAAAATGGGCCAAGTTCTATTCTGCCAGTTTGTTTGTCTACCAAAAGAATAGAGATCTAAAACGGGTACCATGTTCCATTCCAACCCCAATGTCGAGAAATGAGATTAAAATACTGAAATAAATTCAATACAGTATTACATCTTCAGGCTTTTTACTTGCCAAGTTTTTGAGTTACATTAAGTTATTACCCAGTTATCAGATATTAAAACTTGTCAAGTAAAAGCCTGAAAATGTGATACTGTAAAAATCTCATTTCTCGACATTGGTGTTGGAATGAAACTTGGCACCTATTGTAGATCTCTACTCTTTTGGTGGCCAAACAAACTGGCAGAATAGAACTTGGATCATTTTTTCACATTTTTGTTTTGGTGGATGAATTTATCCAAATAAAAGCAAACAAATTACGAAACTACGCATTAAATATATTCAATAAATTGTCAGTAGATCATTGCAAGCAAGCCATTCTGCAATTATCATACATGCTTTTGGAAAAGAAAGACCGTGCATTATTAGTTATTTTACCAGAATAGCAGCATATTCTGGTAAAATAACTAACATATTTTCATTGAGAGAATATTGTCATTTGAAAAGAATATGAAAAGGGCCCATATCTAAAAATAAATAAAAGAACATAATTATAAAGTTTGAAAAATTCTCATCCCTGCATCTCGATTAGTATTTCAAGAAAAATTATCACTTCCACCTATCGCATATAGTTTTTTATTATCTTTAGGAAAGCAATAATATTAGTCCGCCATTCGTTTTCTATGAAAACTTTAATATTCATTTTAAACACGTCACAGTTCTCTCGCCGCTATCAGAACCCTACCCTCGTTGCTAGCGAACTACATAATGGACGATCCCTCCGCCAGCACATTAGTGCCTACGTTACCGAGGAAACTAATGCATGCTGAAGCCGAGTATTGTAAGGAAGCCGAACGTATCCGGTGAGGTGACAAACATTTTGGCCGGAGCTGTACATCATTGTATAATTAGGCACGACCAAACTATGGTTCGCGATCAGGTGTCACATTAAACCCATGCATATATGATAAATGGGGAAATTAGGGGAAAATGCTTATATCTTTACGTTATAGCTTTATCTGCTTCGATCAATATATTTTTCTTGTAAATCAGGATTTTGTAAATCAGGGAATCTCTACGTAAGTCGGGGAGTGTTTCAACTAATGAGACATAACATCGGATATGATAGAAACTGTCATCATTCGACTAATATCCTATACAAAATTTCGCAAACCGGTTTCATTACTGTTTTATTCTAATAATATTCACTATACCAGTATACAGTATGCACGGAGAAAATGTTCTGATTGTTAATTCAAATTAAAGATTATATTAATGGTTTTTTAAGGAAAATTAATGTTTTGTTAAAGATTTATCAATAAAAATGTCATATATGATAAATGTAATTGTATTATATTATTGGTAAGTTTTTAATTATTACAACAAAATAACTTATTAAAACGTGATAAACATAAATTGTATAATTGTAGTTTGTCAATAAATCAATAAATTTGGCATTCTTTTTACATTTTCAGTTTTTTGAAGTTTTTTTTTTATTTCGTTGGTTTAAAAAATGGTAGTGGATAAAAATGGATCTCTTGGGACACATCTGATCGAGGGCCATAGTTCGGACGTTCCTTTTATACAATATATCTTCTCAGCTGGAACATCGAATGTTGTACTGTACTTATTTTTTCAAATATTGAAAAGAATTATAATACAATATTTGGCATTATTTTACTTTGGTTGCTTTCTTGAGGCATTTTCTGCAATTTATAAAATTGTTTTATTGCACATTCACTCAAATATTTTTCAATAATTTTCTATATACGTCTGTAAACTGTTTTGTAATCATATTCCACAATACAGTAACTGCATTGGCCCTTTAATTCAGATAAATCTATTTATGGGCGTTAGTTAAAGTAGTAATTTTTGTTTCTGATAAGTTTTTTAATACATTTAGTTTCAGTTGTATAACTTTAAGTATTGATTAGCTATATTAATAATTAAAAATGAATCATTCGATAATTAAATGTTAAAGTATGTATGTATTTGTAATAGGCTAACATAATTTCACATAACAAATGTACTCTTCTCTTTATTAAAGCTTTTTTCGATGTTTAAATATTTTAAACAACAATAATATTTTTTATGTTTTTATAAATTACTCTATAAAAATTTATTTATTCAAAATTTCTTTAAATAAAACAAATTGATTTGAAACAACTGAAAATTAATTATGATTAAATGTTTCTCTAAGCAACCTAGATAAAATATATCAACAATCTTAATAATTCTGTAATTTGTTTTATGTTGATTTTAATTATGAAAAATAAATATTGTTTATTTTTCTATGTCTAAACAATCTTTTTTAAATATTTGTTTTATGAATTTAAATAAAATTTTACCGATAAGAAATATTTATGAATAAAATCTAACAATAATTTATAGTAAATATTATATAATTAAGAAAATTTATTGTTATAAATTTTATAATATCTTAATGCACTTAAGATATTCTTGTATTGAATGAGTAAGTAAAGACATGATTAAATATTCGTAAATATTAACCATTAAAATCTTTTAATTCTTGGAACACAGAAAAAACTTGAAAAAATACAGATTTATTTTCAAACAATATTGAGTTACTGTAATAATTACAATAACACTGTGACTTATGTATTTTTTTATATATAACAATAAATTTACAATAAAAAAGTTGCCTTTTCAACAAATCATGACAACAAGATCACAGTTTTAACATTCATCTACATTATATATAATGCGAGTCGCGTTTTAGACATTATTTTACATTAGCTTAACATAATAAAATTTGGAAATTTAACATTTATAATTCAAATAAATATATACAAAGAAAGTTTTTTAATAATTTACCAGATATGTATATGATATGTATAGTTGAAAATATTTTATTTAAAATGCATAGGTTTTTTTGTATACTTGTATGTAAAATATTTTGGCTGGTTTACGTAGTAGTTTTTTTAACAATAATGATTAAAATAATAGCACAGTATAAAAATATATTTAAAAAATATAAGCTGTAAATCAAAATATAGTAAAACGTGATTTGCATGTTTTTTTGATTTATTAAATTTTGGTTTGTCATTTAATGTATTTGTGAAGTAATAAATAATATATATATATATAATGATATATATATAATTTTTTCCCTATATATGTACACACTGTACATGTATAATAGACATTTATACTGGATCAAAATTTTCGATTAAGATATTGATTTCTTATGGTCCACTTTACAACAAATTAGTACTTTGATTAATATAATGATTTAACTTTGAGAGACAACAGATTGACGACAATTATAAATAACTTCTTTTCTATTGTCTGATCAAAGTAAGAAATTCCTCTCTAGTTTTGGGATCTTCACGAAAAACTCCCAACATAGTACTGGTTAGTGTCTTGCTGTTTAATTTCTGTACTCCTCTCATAACCATACACATGTGACTATAAAATAAGTCGTGTATACATAAATTAGTAAATAACGAAAGTAATTATTTGAAGAGTTACTTACGTAGCTTCAGTTACAACGCCTACACCCGTTGGGCTAATGGCTTCAGTTATAGCAACAGCAATTTGTTTGGTCAAACGTTCTTGAACTATAGATTATAAATGGAATCTTGAGTATTTTAATATTAAATGCAAAATTTGATTTATTTTAAGTTATTTACCTTGTAATCTTCTGCTGTATACTTCCACTATCCTATTTAATAAATATATAAATTTTTAATAGAAATATTACTATAAAATTGAATGCTTCATGTGTCATGCATACCTAGCGAGTTTACTCAGGCCTAGAACTTTTTTGTTTGGCAAATATCCTATAGAAACCTGAAAATAAATTTGAATACACTATTAATTGTCCTTAAGAGAATATAAGATTTTCTCGCTAAAGAAAAGAATTATTAATTATGTCAATTGACGATAACGAAAGACATTTTTCAAACTTTACATGAAGCGGAACCAGAACTGACAGGGCGTCACTTTAGGAAAAAAATGTAAACGAAGTCGGAAGTTTTCTAGTAAATTATGAATATATCATTTTATCAACTAATATTGATACTAGTATTAATAATAATCTACTTACCTTGCCTATAAACGGTACCAAATGATGCTCACACATGGAAAACATCTCGATGTCTTTCACAATAACCATCTCATCGTGATCCTCGTGAAATATAGCATCGTTTACAACGTCTGAAATGAATAAGAAAAGCTATTATAAGCATTTTTATAATAAATATGAGATGGCGAGAGTGAATATCAAGAGAGGTTGACGATCGATTGACAAAAATTTAATATGTAAGGTTAACGACATGCCTTAGTATAATGGCAATATTGTTCCGTAATCTTTTTGTCATGATTAACTCGTATCAATATCTTAAGTCCAGTATGTAAATTTTATATCTCATCGTTATAGATAAGTGACTTAATAATAGCCCATTTACGAGCGAATTATAAAGGCATTTAAATTATTATTTTTATTTTTTTTTTTTACAGATTATATAAAGAAAATAAAAAAAGAGAATATGCAGTTGGAACGAAGAAAAAAGAATGAATACAAAAAAAAAAAAATCATTCATTGAAACAAAAAAAAAAAAAAAAAAAAAAAAAAAAAACTCACAGCAAAGTTTCTAATTGTTGGTCTTTTTTATATATATAAATTTTCATTATAAATTTATTTTCGAAGCAATAAATATAAAAATAAAATATAATGTTCTGAAATTTTAAAATTTCCCTGTATTTATCATAAATAAAACTATTGAATTGTATATTTAAAAAAAGTATGGGTTAATACTTCAAGAATAACTTTGTCTGTCTTTCATTAGAACCGAATAATTTTCCGATTATTTACTCAGTGCTATAAATAAACAGACATAGATGGAATGATATTGGGATCAAAGACAGATTTCGAGTTATGTTGGATTTAATTCGAAGACATTTGACTGACTCGAGTCAGTAGGCGAGTAATTGAGGTTATTAAGGAACGAGAACGAGTCGAGTTAGACATGTCACTTTTACAGATGTCAAGGTTTCCGATCGAGAATGGAATGTCATATAGTAATAACGTTAAATCAGATCTAACTGGCTCGTGTCTTAATTTTCCTATGCGAAATTTAATGAACGAGGAATATATTTTCATAATTTCGAATTGGAAAATTTTAAAAAAGGATGACCCGACCTTTAATAAGTTCAAAACAGAATGGAGAAAAGTGCAGTAAAGTATCTTTTAACAAGACAACGAGACAAGGGACGGATTTAACGGAGAGACTGATATGAATGGAGAAGAGGATTTTCCACATCCTTATTCTATTGAAATATCGCTATTCGGGTATCGAAGCGAAAACGTAAGATAATTAGGCAATGTCGTTCGCTGGAAGATAGCAAAGATCGTGCCTATTCACCAGATATGATGCAAGTAAAAAAGAAATAAATATTCTAAATTTCGTCGTTGAATAGAGCATACGAAATATTTGGAAAATTTTAAAACTTTATAAAGTAACTATTTACTATCCTAATATATATATTCAATAATTAATAAGATAACTTTTCGATATTTAAAATATTAAAATAATGTTGAATTCGGAAATATTTAAAATATAAATTTGTAATAAGACCGTTTTTTACAAAAAATTGACCACTGTCCGTCCACAAGATACCAACATTCAGATTTTAGGCTATCATCATTACATGCTTATTAATTTTGAGGATGCTAAATGATCTCGTTACAAGTTAACGACCATTCGAAGTAGGTGGTTATTCGAAATATTAAAATGCCAATTATCATCTCAACTATTTTTGCATACAAATGATAATAAGCAGATCAAAACGATTTTTAGATATATATATATTTTTTACGACAATGGTGCTATGTAATTACCTTTTCTGCCTGTCAGGCATTCACATTTCCACTAAATATTTAACAATAAAACATTGCAGAACATTCAAATGCTAAATAATTCCTTTTTATCCAAGATATATTGGTACAAACTTTGAAATCATCATATTATCCTATTACAACTTTAAATATATATATTTTTCCGTTAGAAATTTTAATTATATATTTGAAATTGTCTCATGTGAAAGATTTTAAGATTATTCATCATCTTTTACCAATTCTATAAATTTTAATTTTGCATTTATATACATGATAACTGATAAGCTTATAAGTGTTCAACAAATTATTTTATTGATATGATAAAAAATTTTATAATAATTAATCATAAAGATTAGAATGATAACAAATTGTAAAATAATTTAAACAATATTAATAATAATTATTAGCAGAATGAAAACAAAAATGACGTAAAAGATCCTTATCACTTCTTCAATCATAAAACATTTCCATAAAGTTTAAATTATTTAAACTAATAATGTTTAAAAATAATAAAAAAAAAATCATGAAAATTATTAGGTAATTGGAAATTATTTTAATTGTGTACAGTGCTGTATAAATCAAACTCAATATATCAGAAATTTAAAATGACTTATGGATTTCTTAAGTTTTAATCCAAATAAAAATTTTATTATAATTAAAACCATATGAAAAAATATTGTATAAAGGCAATAATGCGCTTTACAAACCTCAATCTGTTTGTTTCTCCAAAGCATGATTTTATTATATTATCTAATCTTTATTATTCATCATATAAACAACAATTATGTTTTAGGCGATTATTCATTATCATCAATTTAATAAAAATGAAAATAATGATAAGATTAAGTCGATCATGCGATTTTAAATAATTTTCTTCCCATATAAATTTTACTTCAATAAAACTTGTCTAACATTAATTAATATATACGAACAGTATAAGTTTAGGTGCAAATTTTGAGAGGAGAATTATTTTGATATGTCATTAAGGACTTTTATTTATAAAAATAAAAAGTTTATTTTATTGATACGGTTAATAAAATGCCCAATAAAAAACACTAAATGAAATTTATATAGTTCAAAACTGAGAAAATTATATCCTTGACATAGAATTAACACAGTTAATTTACAAAACAGGTCTAAAATTAGGTCAGGTTTAGATTTCAAGGCCTTTGAATTATAATATGGAAAGTAAATTGTATATTTTATCATTTGTAACCTGTCGTCGTTTCAAACACCCTTTTTTTATTACGATAACATATATTTTGAAAGAGACCGTTTCTATTATTGCAATGCTTATAGATTTATTAAACTGTGCTCGGGAGAAATCGGCAATAACTTAGTAGAAAAACTTGAGCTAAAATTGCGGAAAACCCGATGAATCAAGATTAGGTTTCTGGTAGATGGCTAAGAATGACGCCATTTCCTTCCGCGACAAGAAAGTTCCATTTGTAGTTCTTTGGCTAGAGATATCAATTAAAGATAACTAATTATTTTACTACTAAAATAAACTGCAATGACAGTTTTGAAATAAGTAATCACATCAAATTCAGTTTGGTTATCTCGTCTAATTCATTTCGACCAAAAGTTAATTGAGTTTAACACGTTCTGAGTAATTAATTGCATATTTAAGACTATAAATTAGTGTTTTAGAATTAATTCTGATTACAAATTCAAATTAATTTACAATTAAATATTTTAGTGCCTTTATTTAAATCAAACCATGCCTTTCAAAAACTGTGGAGACATTAAAAAGCAAAAAACTTAAGGGGAAAATACGTGATTTATATTCATATACTGTCGTCATAATTATATATAAAAAATATTTCAAAAGTGGTAAAAATACAGTAAAAAGAAAATTCCTTTATGCAAGAAAACTAGCTCCTCTGGGAACATACCGAGTCAAAAGATGATTGATGTTGATACTTAAGACTCTGGATACTTCTAATCTGGAAGATAGCGCTAATGCCCAACTGTTGCGCTGCCGGACGTTTATCTGCAGCAAGGACAGCTCATCCATATATTATACAGTCCACGGGTTATATTTAACACGACATATTGAATATTATGACAGGATAAGTTGAATAAGTGATGATAACGTTAATTATAGAGAAAGTTAAGACATCAACGAAAGTAAACAAATAGAGCAAGGACTTTTCCTATCGAATTTACATAAATATAAAAATAATAAATGGCATTTTATATAAATTTATGATATTAGAGTATTTTAAGAACATTTCTTTAATGCCACTCCATCGACTAGAAAAGAAAGAAAAAGTCTAGAAGGAGAATTATATCTCTAGAGAAATTATCTTAAAACACTCTGGCGAATAAAGAAAAGAGTAGCTCGGTTTGATCAGATTTATGTTTTAACATCAGTTTTTGGCACGATGATAAAGAAGGTTGGAGGTTGAGACCACCTGCCTTCAGTTAAAAAGTAAAGCGCTTAAGCCATGGTATCCGTTCCATTCAGTTTAATTGCAGAACAGAGAGTAGGTAATAAAATCACATAAAAAAAATGTTAACCGTTTAAAAAGAATTTATTTAATAAAATGATTTTTGATCCGATTCACCGTATATGTAAATTATTGTGCAGGTAAGTGATGCGTAGGAGGGAAAAATTTTTTATCGTCGAATTTATGATACTAATGAAATTAAAATATGGAATAAATTTTAATTTTATTCTAATTGCTTAATCGAATTTTTGCTATAAAATATGTAATAATTACGAAAAAAAAAATGAGTAATGAATTTGAAAATGATGTATGCGTTCGCGAATATTTGAAAGTTGATTTTAATATTAAATCTGATTTAAAAAATTTATTGGAAATAATCTTCCAATGATGAAAACAATTTTTTATATGACTTTCGTCATATTACCAATTACTTTTCATTGATAAGAAATTATTAAACAGCGAAATTATACTTGTTATCCAATTTAAACAGATTTTATTCTAGAAATAAAGCAAGCAAGGTCAAATTCGTCGTTTTAGAACCTCAAACTGAATTTATAAACTGAAATAGAAAACTTGACATTAATTTTTTAAGTAAATATGAAAAAAATTATTTGTAATACTCTCAAAAATGAATTTTTATATATTTTTTATTGAAAATAATCTTTTCAAACACTAGAAGTGATGCCATTAAAATAAAAAGTCTGTACAGTCTCCTGCAAAATATTTTTATGAAAAAGTTTCTGAAAGTGCTGACAGAGAATAAGATAAAGTAAGAAGCATTATTGCTTTAGGAGGTTTCCAACAGAGATCATATTTTGAAGCTATAAAATGAAAACTATAAAGATGAATTAACAAATCAGCGGGTGTAGCTTAAATGAAGAATCAAATATTATTTATAAATATCAATGCTTGAGGATTAACTTTCATGAAATTATATTTCAAAATTAGAAATTGGATAATTGACAGTATTAACTTAATGAAATTTACGCGTAAAATTAAACGTGATATTTTTTTAAAGAATAACATGAATTAGTTACTTATAAAGGGACCAGAGAAATGTGTGCAGTGAACATTTAAGTAGAGATTGCTGTAATCGTTTTTATATTATTATAAAATTATGATAAGATTGAATCACCTGATGAATTATGATAAGATTGGATCACCTGATACAAAAATGAATCTATATTTCGATTAGATTCGAAACCGTCTAATCAATAAAAATCGTTAGAGATATAAGAACCGTTTATAGATTCTCCATCTATATGATAGCTAATATTTATAAGAATAAGAAAGCATACTATATGTATATATTTTACATCACTATTGAATTGCCTAGCGATATACTATATGCCTACGAACTTTTTCAAATCTTCATAAATTTGTTTACTTTAGTAGTATTAGAATTAGAATCGTGAAATATAAATTTTATAAAAACTTCTTTTAATAATCGCAAAAATTTTCTAATAGTTTAAAAATATCAATCAGAAACTAATCTCAGATAGTCTATATATTTATTTGCATATACTGTACTGGAAGCAAACTAAATGTGATAAGGAAGCATATATTAAAAATATTTTTATTGAATGTCTCCATAAATAATAAAAGTTAAAGTTCATAGGTGATAAATGTAATATTTCATAGAGTACAGTTTACGGAACGATTTTTGATGTCTTTTTTTCCATAACTGATTAAAATTTAATTTATAAAATTTAATTTTTTTGAATGAAAATAATAAATATGAAGTTGTTAATTAAAAACAAATGTTTAAAAGACTAAATTATTGATTTAAAGAACGGAATCATATTTTTAATATATCTCCATTATATGATTATAGTTAATATTTAAAAATATTAACTATAATCATTTAATGAAGGAGCAGGTTCGTAAACTCTATTATAAGATATTTTAAACGAAAGTAAATTTACAGATTCACAATTTAAGAAATTTGTATAAGGAATTTTTGAGTTGTAAAATTTTGAAACGAAAGCAGTTTTATAATTTCGTTTTTCAGAATATTTAATAAGTTTTAGAAGGTATAAAAAAAAAAAAAGACTAAGTTTCCATTTTATAAGATCACAATTATTCAAATGCTGAAATTTGAATTTTATCGTTCATTAACCTTTACAATAATTACATATTAATTATAATATGTAATTAATTAATATGTGATAGTATTAATGGAAATAATTCATTCCACTATAAATAATTCAGAATTAGGATTTAATAATAATTGATATAACAATATTTAATAATTTAATTATAAGAGAATTAAATTTTTCTAAATGATTATAATCAAAATTTCATTCTATTAGCTTTAAAATGCTTAATTAGTTAACGTATTGTTGTAGATAGTGAATGAAATATTCAACTGAATATATAAACAAATTTGTGATATAGCAATCTGTCAAGGAATACTTGAGAGATAACTAATATTTTGCAATATGCAATATTTACAAGACTAAATAATTCCAAGAACAGTAGGTTACTATATTGTATTTCTTTTACGAATATTTCATTGTATTATTTCTCATCATAACAATTATTATTCTGTAGTAAACTACAGAATGATAAAATTTAAATGAACGTGATTATAAAACGAAACCTGTCATTCTTAACTTCTAAGATGTACTACGGATACAACTTGTGATTTTATTTAGTTTCTTTTTTTTAAGTAAATCGAATTGAAATGTAACAAAAGTCAAAAACTCAATTTAAAAAGCATAAGAATTGCAAAAAAAAATTTTTTTAGCGGATTGAAATATTAGTAACAATTGTTTCACATATGCTAGTTTGTTACAGATAAATATTTTATAAACTGAAATATTTATAGGAACTGAAATCTTGAAATATATATTGAATTTCTTATATACGTGATACTATAGGTAAATTTATAGCATACAAAAAAGGTTAGTGGTAGGTCGTTGTTTAGCCTTTGAGATCAAAGAGCTCAAATATTGCATGTGAAACCTACATACAGTTTACTGAAAATAGCATGTGAATAAGAAAGTTAATGTATTTAAATATTAATCAAGAATTTCTATCTGTATTATTTGTATTAAATGGGTTCGAACTCATAATCTACTATATATCATTTTTTGAAAGCAGAAATAAATTTAATAGAAGTTTTAATGTATTTATAGTTAATTAAACATATATTGCTGTATAATTTAAACATTTTTGTAAATTTACAGTATTTAAAAACTTAAAATTTATATTTATTACAATATTTTGATACTCAATAATATAATACATAATTTTTTAATTCAGTTTTAATGACATTGAACGTGTGCCGCATTAATAAAATAAAATTGAATATTTTCTGGCAAATAATGTACCACGTGTAAAAATATTACAATATTTTGATACTCAATAATATAATACATAATTTTTTAATTCAGTTTTAATGATATTGAACGTGTGCCGCATTAATAAAATAATATTAAATATTTTCTGGCAAATAATGTACCACGTGTAAAGGTATCAAAACTAAGATATCAAACTTTTTAAATATTCCTTTGATCTTTCTTGGAAAATTTAAGTGTAAGAAGCAGAATTGTAAATCTTGGCAATTTGTTTTCGTTACGATACAAATGAAATCAAAATTTAAACAAAATTATCTAATCTCCATTTAAATAATCGGTATTTTATCTCAATCTGTCGCAATATTTTGTTAACATTTTTCGAAATTTCTCATCGGATGATTGCAATTATAAACAGATAACTAATACGGATTTTTATCGGTAAAAAAATTACTGTCGAAATATTACCTTGAATAAGTAATTACACATATTTGAGAACAACCGTTAAAATTAATTAAAGCTAAAAATTCTGCAGTAATGCCACAATTTCTAACTTAAAATTCGTGAAAGTCTTATTAATAATAACTTTATATATTTTTATTATTTGACATCGCACAAGGAGATTTCCGGAAGATCAAATTCATAATGCAATTTCAAGGTCTGTCTGTAAGTTGGATCAATTTAAATCGAAATTATTAAAGTGTACTCAGAAAAAAATGGCAATAAAATTACCAGATATTATACGCATTAGAATAAAATTTCGATAGTCTATTAATTTTGTCCAAATCTTATCTTAACAGTAAACTTTGTTAACTTATTATGGATGTTTACTTTAATAATGCTGTAGATATTAAGATATAAACACTTGAACATCACAGTTCAAACACTTGAACATGTACAGGTGAATATAAAGAAATCATATCATTTCTTTAAATTCTCTTAAAATAATTCGCGATTATAAATCATTTCATTTATTTAAAGCAACAAAAATTTACTAGAAACTGTTAAATTTTCATTTTTATAAAGTCAAAAAATATAAATATTAGAGTAAACTTGTTGCTTTAAATTTCCCTAAATCAATCGTTCCAAGAATGATTTAGGGATTTTTTTTTTATCTTTTTTTTAGGGAATATTTGAAATGGTTAAATTTTCGGCTAATTTATTTATTTTTCAGTTATATTTAAGCAGTAAAAGATAAACTTACCAGAAAGCTTCTGATTATAACCTTTAGTGAAAAATAGCATAGCTTTTGCAGCTCTTTCCGGCGTTTTAAGTAAACCTTGACGATCCGGATTCTCCCCGATACTACTTAAGAGCAGACGATAAGCTCGAGACACTTCGACAATTTTATTTCGGAAAGAATCGTCTTCGTAATCGGGTTCGTAATCGTCGTGATAATGCTGGATACTCGTTCGACCATTTAGAATAGGTTTAATGGGTATCGAAGATTGAATATTTGTTTCTGAATGAAAGTTTTTAGCCGGACTCACCAGATGAGCTCTGTAAGCGTCGGACATATCTTCGAATCGATGGAGAAAAAGCTTAAAATGTCGTCTGCTAACTTCGTCTCGTTTGGCGTCGCCCCGATCGCCAGTGTTGACTAGCTGCAACAAGTGAGCTTCCTCAGATATAAGGCTCGATAACTTCTACTATTGGTTAATAACCGATGACGTATATTAAACTGGAATATGCTTCGGAAGCAATTTGTATATGATCGTAAAAACCGAGAGAAGTAAAAATTTTAAATTTTATCTAATTATTTACTTAAAAAAAAAAAAAAAATTGAAATTTTAATATATTTTAAATAATTGATTTATATTATTCTAAACTTTATTTGTAACTACCTACAGTATTATTTTTTATTTCTTAGAACTAGTTTTTTTTAACAAACTTGCGCGAATTAAAGGTGATGCAATAGCGAAGGAAATTGCTATTATAATAAAACTTGTAGCAACAACTGTTTCCAGCTGTGAAATAGGTTTTTATTTTTATGAAATCACGAAGTAGTAACAATGTTAATGTTACATATTTCTGTAGAAATATTCCTAGTATAGTGTAATTCATCTCTTCTGTTTATTCTTGTAAACCAAAAACTCTTTTAAAAAAAGCCAAAAATTCTTTATAAAAATATAATAGACCTTAGTAAATATAATAAATACAGTTATTCACTAACAAGTAAGATCTAATATACATAATCTGTACAGATATAAAAATTCATCCTTTAAATATCAAAAATATTTATTATAAAAAAAATTTAGATTATGTAAGCGTCAATATACAGTATAAACAATATTTTAAATATTAAAATTATTTAAATGATTAAAATTTAATGCTTTCTTTTCAATAATGCATTATTTTGAAACAAATTCTTGACATTTTAAAGTGTGAAATCTTAAGAATAATTCCTTTATATAACACATAAACGTTACATAAAGAATTTTATCAAAAACCGTATCGGGAAATTTTTGATAAAATTCTTTTCAAGTCTGATTTATTTTTAGTAAGGTTGGCTGAATCATTTTCTCTTCGAATTAATAACAGAATGCATAAAATTATGGCAAAATTTTTAATAATTAAAGCTATATTTTGTACAGATTAAACAGGAGAATGATATCGTATATCTCATTGTTTTAACAGAGATTTAATTTTGAACACGTTGTGTATCAAAAGTATCATTTATATTAGTTAATAATGATTGTTTATTGCATGATTTTTAAGAGGATAAAGCGATTTTTTAAATACATATACAGTATAAAAAATTAAGTGTTCGCATTTAACGTAAACATTGACAATTTGCTTATAAATGTTAGTGTTCTTCCAAGGGCGAAGATTAAACCTGTCCCAGTTTTAACACCTCTGTTAATCTAAAAATAATTGCCGAGTGTCAAACATTCCTTTAGCGGTACAACTAAATTAAAGGTTGCTTCGCTGCAAAATTCTCCACCTTAACGATCTGCGGGGGCGAAAACCAATGACAGTTCACTAACGACCATGCCAAGAAGTCAACCAAACGGAAACTCTTGCATCCGGTTGCCATAGTTACCACATAGGATGAATCAAAGATGGCAGGAATGGATAAAATTCCCTTTTTACCTTTCAGTATCACGAAAATGGTATAACCTATTTAGTTTATACTCTACTACAGTACTATATTTATTTATTTTATTATTATTTTTTTTTTTTGTGCAAATCGAATATAGGTTATAGAATTTTTGTTTTTAAAACGTAAAATATATATATAGAAAGAGGAAAGGAAATTCTGTAATAGTTAAAAACAAGGAATTTAGAAATTTAATTGTTGGTCGGAAGTTGCGATTTGTTAATTTTAATCAATTAAAAATATATAAACATATAAAAAATCTAGTACTATTAAAAAATTTATCATGCAAAAATTTTAATATTCTATAGCTTATTGATATGGTATATATTTCCTATAAAGAAATAAGTAAAAGTTAATAACCAAGCAGTGATATACAATCGATATTTGAAGTCAATATTGGAAAAACTAGATATAATTGGATTAGGATTATTAAAGACATAAAAAATATAACTATTACATAAAATAAAACGTAAATTGGAATTTTAAATATATTTTTCCATATTAAATGAATTTTATCAATAATAAACAGTTTTATTATTTATATTTTAAATTTGGAGAATAATAGTTTTGCATATTTGATATATCCAGCTGTTCTTTCAGGAATATTAAGATTTTATATTCTGTTTAAAACTCAAAAATCTATTCAATGTAACATAAACATATTTTTACGACTTTTAAATTTTATTTGAAGCTAATTATGCTGTTTAAATTAAGGAAGAATACCATTGAATATAAGTATTAAAATATTTAGATAATATCACTTTCTTTCAATCAAATGACGACTACATTAATCAATATTAATAATAATTTTCTCCTGTTGATAAAAGATTATTGTCAAATAAGAAAAATTAGCTAAAAAATATTACTATAAAAATATGGTAGAGTTAAAATTTTTACCAGTGATAAGTAACGTTTTGTTAATTTTTCATAATAATAATCTTTCAAATGAGTATATCATCATTCACAGCTTCGAAAATATCAAATTTGGATATTTTAATCACTCATTCTCTTCCTTAATTTTCATAGACATACAGCGTGAACATAAAAAGTTTTTTCCTGATTTGTAACATTTATTATACAAAAACTATGCTAGGTACAAACATAGGGTTTTTTGCACATTTTATCTCAACTCAAAAAGTTTTTTTTATCAAACAATAAATAATATTTCCACATGTGCTCCGTTTGTTATTAGTCAATCCTCAATTTTTTCTCCATGTTTTCTCCAACATCTTGTCAGTCACTATCGCTAAAACATTAGTTATCCTTGCCTTCAAAGTTTCAATATCAAAAACTTTGCCCTTAATATCACTCATAAAAAAGTTGAAGAATATTGTCCAGTGAACATCAGTGGAGTTTGGTGTTGGATCATCTCTCCCATCCAATAGTTTGGTAACGTTGTAACCGAGAACTAACGAACATCTAAGAATATCAGTGTGGTGGTACTATCTTGTTGCAAAACTACCTATAACTTCTGAGGTGCACCTATAACTTCTTCATGCCAAGGTAAATGTTTGCTGAAATGGTGGACTCAGTAAAAATAAAAGTCCAATGACCTGATTGTACATTAGGCCGCAACAAACATTCGCTTTATCTTTCTCTTTCTCTAAAATAACACGTGTGTTCTCTGACCTCCAAATATAAACATTATATCTATTTAACTTCTCGAAGGTTTGAAAACTAGCCTCATCAGAAAAACACAGACGTTTAAAATAATCATTGTTTTCTCCAATCCGTTGCAAAATCTCCGTTTCAAAAGCAGCACATGAGGGATGATCATCTGGCTTCAAGCTTCAATAATATTCAGTTTATATATATATGAAACTATTTGGGCAAAATTTTAACCAATGTGTTCTGAAGTATACCAAGTTCGTATGAGGCACGACGATAGATTTCCAAGGACTGCGTCAAAAAGCATTATACATAGCATTCAACAGTCTTGTTATTTACACTATGCCTATTAATTCTTTTAAGGTAACCAACATTGCCGTTTTAAATTTTGCATATCAATCTCTGATGCTTTTAACATCTACGGATCATATCTATATTCATTTCTGAAGTTTCACCGAAATGTTACTAGCGATTTTGTTTCATAATATCATAAAACATACTGGGATTTCTCTTCATAGATTCCATTTTGATATTGGCGATTGCAGAGTCAACTAAATCATCCACAGATTATACAACTATACAATAGAAAAAAATTCTAAGAATTGGCCTACGTAATGCTACAAAAGGGATCCATCTAATACTGGCTTCTCCTAACTATAAAAAACTGCATGTTTCTATCTACCATAGTTTCTATGTTAATTTTTCTTGATTAAGAAAAATCATATATTCACCCTACATTCTAAATCAGGGTTTCTCAAGAGAAATACTGTATTTGTGATCACTAGAAGTTATTAGTCGTCACATTAACTGATCTTTCCTTTAATGTGAAAAAATTTTATTATTTTTTTAATTTTTATGTTATGTACAAATTACATTTATAAAAATTCAATTTTTATTTTAAAAATTAATTTAAAAATTTTGTTATATATAATTTAGCTAAATAATATATAACAACATTTTTTATTGATTTTTTTATATATATATAATAAATAGAAAACTAATATCGTTATATCCAGTTTCCTTGAATTTTAAATCCCATTTACACATTAAAATATTTTATCTTATTTTATTTTTGTGGCTACACAAAAATCTGATTGCCCATTTGCGAATAGCTGCTCTAAAGCAGTTTTAGAAGCAGGAAAATATTTTATTTAACGTAAAATATACTCTTGGTAATGTTTTTGACATTCTACAGTAGTTTTTCGAATTTGTAGCCTGCTACTTAAAGCTACAAATTCGGAAAACTACAATGTGTTAACATAATTTTTGAAATTTCAAACGATCGCCATTTTGTAATAATCTAAAATTGAATGTTTTGTGAACAACAAAAGAAACATGCTTTAAAATTTTATAAATATGTGATTTTAATAAATCAATTTCGTTTGAAAATTTTGTTTGACAATAAAATAACTTAAAATTACAGTAAAACTAATATCAGGGAAATAAAATTAATCTTACATTATTAAATAACTATTAAATAACATGATAATTTATGTATGAATTAGATGTCTGTAGTTAATAAGAAAGTAAATTTAATTTATCTTTTCCGACTTCAGTGATGATGATAAAACAAATAAACTTATCTTCGTAGAATATTAATAATGTCATGCTGGTATTTATTAAAAATGTAAGTCAATTAGTTTAATCTATCCTATAACTTTATAACATATAATTTGTGTGTGTATGCACCTTTTCCATTTAAAATGCTAAAAAAAATTAGGATTATGTTGCAGAATATTGTTCACTACTAATATGAGCACATTATGCTTGTTTTCTTCCACTCTTATGAAGGCCTAACTTGTCCAGTTTTTCTGTTATTTATAGCATTAATTGTTATCAGATGGCGCTAAGTGTTAAAAAACGTTTGACTTGCAGTATTCCTATAACTTTTACACAGTAATACAGTATATTTATATGGTTGTTTGTATATATGTTATGCATAAATAGATTGCATTTAAACATTTGCCGGATATCACTGGGCACTTTGTATGGTTTTCTATGAAATGGACCTTTTATTTTTAATAATGTAATAATTTGAATGACTAAAGCCATTACTAAACCTGTATTAATTTGGAGCATAAAATAAAAAAATATAGTGACGCCATTCTACAGTACAATATATCTTGAGAATCTTTAAAGCAATATTTTTGTTTACCTTAGCTTGGCAATTTATTATCGTAATCATATTTTTTTTATCTGTGTAATCAAGAAATAGATTTTAATGTAACTAAGTTAACCTAATTTCTTTATTTAGCATTTTTTTTATCATCAAGGTCAGTTTTGGTCAAAAGTTGTAAATAGAAATAATAAAACAACAAAGAGATTCGATAATTTAGTTTTTGCCAACTTATGTTGATGTATATACTTTATTGCAATATTTCTCAATGTTTTACTCCTCATGAGTTTCATTTAATTTTGTGGTCCCCCTTTCATAGGGGGTTGGTTTTATTTTTTTTTACATGTGGCTGTCTAGAAACACTGCATGGCCTTTTGGAGATATATGACACATGTTGAGAACTACTACTATTCTCACTCTCAAAATTTTATTAGGGAAAATTTTCTTTTATGTATAACATATTAATAAAATGATAATACCATAGAATTTGTTGTAAAAATTTGCTTTAAAAATGATCAATATGGGAATAATAATAATTATAAATGAGTTTCGTCGGCCGGATGGCCGTGTGGTAAAGCTGTGGCTTACCATCCTGGAAGATCCGGGTTCAAATCCGGGTCCTACACATATAGTTTTTCAGAGGGGTCCGGGCCCGGCCTGAACCCCATTGTTCAACCATCCGATTGACCCCATCATGGATGTCGGCCAGCCTGTGATGGATTCTATAAGTGGCCGCCGCTAGATACAGAATAGCTCTTGAGGATATGGCGGGTTAACAAAATTAATCTAACCTAACATAAATGAGTTTCAATATGAAAATTTTACGATTTTATGAAAACTTAATAAAAAATGATCGGATACTATATAAAATCATTCAACTTTTGAATAGCTATCCCCTATAATGTATCCAGAGAGACAGAATTCATCTATCAGATTTCAAAATCAAAATAAATTCCAAAAGTGAAAAAAAATTCAGTAAGATCATTCCGGAATTGCAATTTCTCCAGACGATTTTATTAAACAAGAAGTTAGCAACAGTTTCCGTTTCAACTATATAAGAAAGATTCACAGCATGTATACTATTTCCCGGAATTGCAATTTCTCCAGACGATTTTATTAAACAAGAAGTTAGCAACAGTTTCCGTTCAGTTCTCGTTTTTATATAAAGAGAAATGCAATATCTGTTTCAACTATATAAGAAAGATTCACAGCATGTATACTATAACAGAAAACCCATTTGTTTGCCTATGCCGTAGGAAAGATCAATTAAGTTAGATATGATCGACTTATCCTCGAATTTGTCTTCTTAACCAGTAAAACAATCATATAAAATCAATAATATGCAAGACAATATTTACACTTTTGTCATCTAGAAAACGATAAACCTGCAAAGTGATGATATGTTTTAAATAAGAATGATTCACATTTGATAAAACTTTTAATGTTCAAAGATGCAAAAAGATCCCAATGCCAAAAATCAAGGCGCACAGCAGTGCGCCAGGCCAAGTTCGCGCGGCGCACACTGTGTACACATTTACACGAACCAACTTAAGCCATATTTGCCATTTCCATAACTTCGCTTCTGATTAAGCTAGTAAAACTAAATTGTATATGTTGTTAACCTTTACTCCCTCACGACTCTGTAAAAATTTGAAGCTTTAATATCAAAGAGTCTTAAAGATAGAAGTCCCAGAAAATCGCAAATTTGGGCACTGATTCACTCATCAAAAATTATAAAATGCTTCCCATAGACGTAGAAATTTGAAATTTAGCACAAGTATAGGTCTTAGGATACAGGCAAAGGTAAAATTCTGAAAATGCCAACTTTTCAATTATTTTGTGACTTATTTACTTCATCCCAAGCGATTGAGCGCGTCGCGTCGCGTCGCATTTGGGAGTGCGGCGTTGCCTATATAGCAATCTTTTTTAATGAATATATTGGTGAATATAATAAATATATCGGTTATTACGAAATATTTTCGTGGTTCCGGCCGAAGACATACTTTTATCATTGGTATTAAAACACTATTAATACGAAACGGATAATTCATAAATATCGTTTTAAAAAGAAAAAATGGAATCGCGCGAAGAATTATTTAGCTATCATAGATTATTATTTATTTAGCGTGTTTATTCAATGTAACAACTTAGCAAAAATTACTGATATCCCACCAAAAACAAAAATTTGAAAACATGGCCAAATTCTATTCTACCAGTTTGTTTGGCCACCAAAAGAGTAGCGATCTAAAACAGGTGCCAAGTTCCATTTACCCCAATATCGAAAAATGAGATTTAAATACTGAAATAAATTCAATACTATGTCCCATTTTAGAGCTTCTAGTTGGCAAGTTTTTGAGTTATATTAAGTTATTACCCAGCTATCATAGATATTAAAACTTGACAAGTAAAAGCTGGAAAATGTGACATTGTATTGAATTTATTTCACTATTTAAATCTCATTTTTCGACATTGGGGCTGGAATGGAACTTGGTAGCCTACCTGTTTTAGATATCTACTCTTTTGGTGGCCAAACAAACTGATAAAATAGAACTTGGCCCATTTTTTCATATTTTTGTTTTTGGTGGGATAAGTTTATTATCCGTCCAACAGGCAATATTTTTTTCACAATGTATAAAAATACAGTAGTATTCATAGACCGAAAATTATATTTAATAGAATGGAATATTATTAATCACTTATATATTTATTTAGGGCAGGGCTTTCCAAAATGTGTGTCACTACACTCTATATTGTTGCCTTGAGACATATAAGATGCCACTAACTTACTGATATAAAAAACAAAGTTGTTAAGTAATAAAATAATAATGTAATGATAATGCATGGAAACAATATTATACCAACAATTACAACATTAATATCATATACCGTATACAGTATTAATAGTCAAACGTGGCTGGCTGACTGGATGTTTCTTTCTCAGTCGAACCACTGTATCGATTTCTATAAGTATGACATCATTAGAAAGGTCTAATCTTCGGATGTCTGTGACAGCCAAAATTGTTTATTGTTATTAATAATTTTCAAATTAAAGAATAAAAATTAAATTGTAATTGTAGTTCCTCTAAAAAGATAAAGTCTTCAGGTGGCGCTCTAACGTAATAATGGATACTATTTTACGATTCTCTCAATGATGTTGGAATTCCCTATACGAGTTCGGAGGTGTATTTCGTCGTTATACACAGTATTATTAAATTAAATCACAAAATTATATTTCCGCTCATTTATATGAACGAATAATTTCTAGTAATACTTATTTTCCTTGTGGTAACTATTCTTTGGAAGCTGGCTTTTCTGTGATGATCAATATGAAAATAATGAAACACGAATGTTTATTAAATGAAGAAATATAAGTGAATGTCACGTTTCCTCATATTTTTTCACGTAACAATTGAAAAAAAAAAATTGTAAGTTCTCACCAAGCATAAGCGAGCCACTAAACTTGAGAAAACTTATTAAAAGTTTGATTGAAATATATTTAGTCTACTGCCCGAAAAAAATGGAGTCTTATAAGATCGGGACTATGTCTGATATCAGTCTGTTTCCCGCTATTAACTTTTAAAATAATTAACAGATTTTCATGAAATTCGGTAATGATATTCTGCCATTAAAACCTCCACACCATATTCTATTTTGCAGGATCGTTTAATCCTGCAGAATAGAATTTCATTTTTATCAAAATTTTAGTTTATATTATCGTCAAAAGATGGCGCTAACTGTTAACAGCGTAGGCCAACATTGCTTATCTGAATTGATTGATATCACATCGGAATTTTGTCGTCATCGTGGCGCAAAAATGGATGACGCCACCAAACTCGATAATTTATGGCATTATCATGGCGTCACAATGACACCACATCGCCGAGATGGTGATGTCTTCGTGACATCTATGCCAGTTAAATCATCGTTAAAATTGAACACAGAACCATGGACAAATGCTACAGGATAGAATTTCATTTTTATTATAATTTTACTTTATATTATTGCCAATAGATGGCGCTAAATGTGTTAGCAATGTAGAAGTACCATGACATCTGATTTCTTAAGACAGCACCATATATCTCAGTATCTATCGTGACTTGATCGTAACGTAACAATAGATTACGTCACAAAAGACCAATAATTTGTGATGTGGTGAGTGATGCACGATGCAGTTTAAGCAGCTCGACGACATGACATCTATGCTAGTTAAATTAGTATTAAAATAAGACACACGAAAGTAGTGGATTCCAAATGCAAAATAAATGACATCTTCGGAAAGTAGGCAATTTTAGCTTTTTCTGAAACTTCTTCTTTTAAATTCATTTCTCTTCTGAAAGATAAGTAAATGCTATAATTATATTCTAACTTATATTTATTTTTTATAGTAGGATATCATACTATAAAAAATATGTAAGTTAGAATATAATTACTATGTCGCTATGAAAAAACTTGGAAAACATTGAGTCGTGATCTCAGTATTACAGTTTCTTCCGACATCTTTAAAGAAGTAAATAAAAAAAATATATTGCTACAACGAGATGAAAAGAGTAGACTATGTTTATTTTTAGTGGTAACTTGTTTATACGTCTTTTATTACTATTTTATTCAATTTTCCTACAATTTTCTGGATTATTTATTAAAAAAATTTTCTCTTTATTATATTGTTATTTTATTAGAAAAGTTACACATAAAAAAATGTTCCTTTTAATTTTAAGATAGTATTTTCCATTATAAATGATACACAGTGAAAGAATAACAAAATAGTTGAGATTATATGAAAAAAAAAAAAAAAAAAAAATCACATTACATTGCGAGTGGTACAAAAAAAAAAAAAAAAAAAAAATGGAATTAATCGGAATTCTTATTAACGTGAATTTTATATTAATTATCGTTAAATTCATTTTTTAAATAAAAACCAAAAAAGTAATGAGATATTACTTTTATATGGAAAAAAATTTAGGTTTTAATTAATAATCTGAAAGAAATATGAGAAAAATTTTAATTTTCAGGCGAGCTTAGTGTCATTTTTTAAAAATCTTATCTGCAAGAATGCAATTTTTTCTGAACAGTTGCGTTTTCAACAAATGATAAATTTTATTTTCACCACAAGTAAAAAATTTAAATAAAGGAATAAAGTTACTTGCTAGTGATATTAGCTTACATCTGCAATCAATTTAATACCAGAAATTATTTAATTAATTATTAAATCAATTATTATTTAAATATTGTTAATTTAAATTAAAAGATTCTCTGAGTAATTTTTATTAGGACTATAAGTTAATCAATGCATATTAAATAAGTGAAAAATAGCGATGAATCTGATCGAATTTTTATCGGGATTGTTAGGTTTTAAAAATGCGAATTGATTTACACGAAGTGCTAAAGTAATTACTGTATTCGTAGAATATTTTTATTATAAATCAGATCATCTCAAAAGTGATGTCGTTTTTAGCATCATTTGATAATTCAATCAAATAATATATTCTCCATTTGAATCAATAACACTCTTTCAAGACTGTGAAAACTAAAAATTCATGTTTAGAAATGACTGAGACATGTTTGAACAAGTGCAATATAAAATAGACATTACTTTAGGGGAAAACTAAAAATTCATGTTTAGAAATGACTGAGACATGTTTGAACAAGTGCAATATAAGATAGACATTACTTTAGAATGACCTGATAATATAAACAAACCTGTAAATTACAAAATATATGTAAATAAAATCAAAAATTCAAATACTCAGATGCAGTTATAATGATTATTAATATTTTAATTTATTCATATTTAAATGACATAATTTGGATTGCAGAGATACTCAATCTATCCGCAGATCTTTGCGATTGCATGATGATAAGGGCCGGTTCTAGGCATAGGCAAAGCAAGGCTCTGCTTGTGGCGACATCTTACCAAAAAGTTAATAAACAATAATAATAAATAAAAATAATAAAAAATTATAAAATTCTGATACAATAATGATTTTTTAAAAGAAAATTCATTAGTCATGTAGTGTAAATAAAGAAAAACTTCCATTCTGTCATTTTTTATAAAACGAAATAGCAAAGAAATTAAATTTTGCGAAACTTTTAGAAAAATTTGCATCTAAAAGGCAAGAAAAGATTGTTTTGATGTAAACAAAAAATCTATCTAAATTTAAACTAAAAATAGCAATAAAACCTTAACTTAATCTGCTTAAGATATTATTTTTTATACATTTTTAAAAATATAATAAATATATATTTTTTG